>CAWUFW010004021.1:0-101443 GCA_963921515.1 Calotriton arnoldi
TAGGCTAACATTGACTAGTTTCACTTGGAAATTCTTCTAAGTGTGGAGTTTTGGAACTTTAAAATATTCCTCTAAAATCAGCCGAAATACGAATTCCGATTTACTCACCTGTTATCAGGAGAGACCTCAGTGCTGCATCTTTCAGCCCAGTACTGGTCCTGAAAAGTAATTTTAACCGTACTTACCGGTAACTTGAATTTCCTTCATAGGCTAACATTGACTGGTTTCACTTGGAAATTCTTCTAAGTGTGGAGTTTTGGAACTTTAAAATATTCCTCTAAAATCAGCCGAAATACGAATTCCGATTTACTCACCTGTTATCAGGAGAGACCTCAGTGCTGCATCTTTCAGCCCAGTACTGATCCTCAAAAGTAATTTTAACCGTACTTACCGGTAACTTGAATTTCCTTCATAGGCTAACATTGACTGGTTTCACTTGGAAATTCTTCTAAGTGTGGAGTTTTGGAACTTTAAAATATTCCTCTAAAATCAGCCGAAATACGAATTCCGATTTACTCACCTGTTATCAGGAGAGACCTCAGTGCTGCATCTTTCAGCCCAGTACTGATCCTCAAAAGTAATTTTAACCGTACTTACCAGTAACTTGAATTTCCTTCCATAGGATATCATTGCCTGCGTTTTGCTTGAAAAGTCTTCTAAGTGTTGATTTTTGAAACTATACAAATATTCCTCTAAAATCAGCCGAAATACGAATTCCGATTTACTCACCTGTTATCAGGAGAGACCTCAGTGCTGCATCTTTCAGCCCAGTACTGGTCCTGAAAAGTAATTTTAACCGTACTTACCGGTAACTTGAATTTCCTTCATAGGCTAACATTGACTGGTTTCACTTGGAAATTCTTCTAAGTGTGGAGTTTTGGAACTTTAAAATATTCCTCTAAAATCAGCCGAAATACGAATTCCGATTTACTCACCTGTTATCAGGAGAGACCTCAGTGCTGCATCTTTCAGCCCAGTACTGATCCTCAAAAGTAATTTTAACCGTACTTACCAGTAACTTGAATTTCCTTCCATAGGATATCATTGCCTGCTTTTTGCTGAAAAAGTTTCTAAGTGTTGATTTTTGAAACATACAAATATTCCTCTAAAATCAGCCGAAATCCGAATTCCGATTTACTCACCTGTTATCAGGAGAGACCTCAGTGCTGCATCTTTCAGCCCAGTACTGATCCTCAAAAGTAATTTTAACCGTACTTACCGGTAACTTGAATTTCCTTCATAGGCTAACATTGACTAGTTTCACTTGGAAATTCTTCTAAGTGTGGAGTTTTGGAACTTTAAAATATTCCTCTAAAATCAGCCGAAATACGAATTCCGATTTACTCACCTGTTATCAGGAGAGACCTCAGTGCTGCATCTTTCAGCCCAGTACTGATCCTCAAAAGTAATTTTAACCGTACTTACCAGTAACTTGAATTTCCTTCCATAGGATATCATTGCCTGCTTTTTGCTGAAAAAGTTTCTAAGTGTTGATTTTTGAAACATACAAATATTCCTCTAAAATCAGCCGAAATCCGAATTCCGATTTACTCACCTGTTATCAGGAGAGACCTCAGTGCTGCATCTTTCAGCCCAGTACTGATCCTCAAAAGTAATTTTAACCGTACTTACCGGTAACTTGAATTTCCTTCATAGGCTAACATTGACTAGTTTCACTTGGAAATTCTTCTAAGTGTGGAGTTTTGGAACTTTAAAATATTCCTCTAAAATCAGCCGAAATACGAATTCCGATTTACTCACCTGTTATCAGGAGAGACCTCAGTGCTGCATCTTTCAGCCCAGTACTGGTCCTGAAAAGTAATTTTAACCGTACTTACCGGTAACTTGAATTTCCTTCATAGGCTAACATTGACTGGTTTCACTTGGAAATTCTTCTAAGTGTGGAGTTTTGGAACTTTAAAATATTCCTCTAAAATCAGCCGAAATACGAATTCCGATTTACTCACCTGTTATCAGGAGAGACCTCAGTGCTGCATCTTTCAGCCCAGTACTGATCCTCAAAAGTAATTTTAACCGTACTTACCGGTAACTTGAATTTCCTTCATAGGCTAACATTGACTGGTTTCACTTGGAAATTCTTCTAAGTGTGGAGTTTTGGAACTTTAAAATATTCCTCTAAAATCAGCCGAAATACGAATTCCGATTTACTCACCTGTTATCAGGAGAGACCTCAGTGCTGCATCTTTCAGCCCAGTACTGATCCTCAAAAGTAATTTTAACCGTACTTACCAGTAACTTGAATTTCCTTCCATAGGATATCATTGCCTGCTTTTTGCTGAAAAAGTTTCTAAGTGTTGATTTTTGAAACATACAAATATTCCTCTAAAATCAGCCGAAATACGAATTCCGATTTACTCACCTGTTATCAGGAGAGACCTCAGTGCTGCATCTTTCAGCCCAGTACTGGTCCTGAAAAGTAATTTTAACCGTACTTACCGGTAACTTGAATTTCCTTCATAGGCTAACATTGACTGGTTTCACTTGGAAATTCTTCTAAGTGTGGAGTTTTGGAACTTTAAAATATTCCTCTAAAATCAGCCGAAATACGAATTCCGATTTACTCACCTGTTATCAGGAGAGACCTCAGTGCTGCATCTTTCAGCCCAGTACTGATCCTCAAAAGTAATTTTAACCGTACTTACCGGTAACTTGAATTTCCTTCATAGGCTAACATTGACTAGTTTCACTTGGAAATTCTTCTAAGTGTGGAGTTTTGGAACTTTAAAATATTCCTCTAAAATCAGCCGAAATACGAATTCCGATTTACTCACCTGTTATCAGGAGAGACCTCAGTGCTGCATCTTTCAGCCCAGTACTGGTCCTGAAAAGTAATTTTAACCGTACTTACCGGTAACTTGAATTTCCTTCATAGGCTAACATTGACTGGTTTCACTTGGAAATTCTTCTAAGTGTGGAGTTTTGGAACTTTAAAATATTCCTCTAAAATCAGCCGAAATACGAATTCCGATTTACTCACCTGTTATCAGGAGAGACCTCAGTGCTGCATCTTTCAGCCCAGTACTGATCCTCAAAAGTAATTTTAACCGTACTTACCGGTAACTTGAATTTCCTTCATAGGCTAACATTGACTGGTTTCACTTGGAAATTCTTCTAAGTGTGGAGTTTTGGAACTTTAAAATATTCCTCTAAAATCAGCCGAAATACGAATTCCGATTTACTCACCTGTTATCAGGAGAGACCTCAGTGCTGCATCTTTCAGCCCAGTACTGATCCTCAAAAGTAATTTTAACCGTACTTACCAGTAACTTGAATTTCCTTCCATAGGATATCATTGCCTGCTTTTTGCTGAAAAAGTTTCTAAGTGTTGATTTTTGAAACATACAAATATTCCTCTAAAATCAGCCGAAATACGAATTCCGATTTACTCACCTGTTATCAGGAGAGACCTCAGTGCTGCATCTTTCAGCCCAGTACTGGTCCTGAAAAGTAATTTTAACCGTACTTACCGGTAACTTGAATTTCCTTCATAGGCTAACATTGACTGGTTTCACTTGGAAATTCTTCTAAGTGTGGAGTTTTGGAACTTTAAAATATTCCTCTAAAATCAGCCGAAATACGAATTCCGATTTACTCACCTGTTATCAGGAGAGACCTCAGTGCTGCATCTTTCAGCCCAGTACTGGTCCTGAAAAGTAATTTTAACCGTACTTACCGGTAACTTGAATTTCCTTCATAGGCTAACATTGACTGGTTTCACTTGGAAATTCTTCTAAGTGTGGAGTTTTGGAACTTTAAAATATTCCTCTAAAATCAGCCGAAATACGAATTCCGATTTACTCACCTGTTATCAGGAGAGACCTCAGTGCTGCATCTTTCAGCCCAGTACTGGTCCTGAAAAGTAATTTTAACCGTACTTACCGGTAACTTGAATTTCCTTCATAGGCTAACATTGACTGGTTTCACTTGGAAATTCTTCTAAGTGTGGAGTTTTGGAACTTTAAAATATTCCTCTAAAATCAGCCGAAATACGAATTCCGATTTACTCACCTGTTATCAGGAGAGACCTCAGTGCTGCATCTTTCAGCCCAGTACTGATCCTCAAAAGTAATTTTAACCGTACTTACCAGTAACTTGAATTTCCTTCCATAGGATATCATTGCCTGCTTTTTGCTGAAAAAGTTTCTAAGTGTTGATTTTTGAAACATACAAATATTCCTCTAAAATCAGCCGAAATCCGAATTCCGATTTACTCACCTGTTATCAGGAGAGACCTCAGTGCTGCATCTTTCAGCCCAGTACTGATCCTCAAAAGTAATTTTAACCGTACTTACCGGTAACTTGAATTTCCTTCATAGGCTAACATTGACTAGTTTCACTTGGAAATTCTTCTAAGTGTGGAGTTTTGGAACTTTAAAATATTCCTCTAAAATCAGCCGAAATACGAATTCCGATTTACTCACCTGTTATCAGGAGAGACCTCAGTGCTGCATCTTTCAGCCCAGTACTGGTCCTGAAAAGTAATTTTAACCGTACTTACCGGTAACTTGAATTTCCTTCATAGGCTAACATTGACTGGTTTCACTTGGAAATTCTTCTAAGTGTGGAGTTTTGGAACTTTAAAATATTCCTCTAAAATCAGCCGAAATACGAATTCCGATTTACTCACCTGTTATCAGGAGAGACCTCAGTGCTGCATCTTTCAGCCCAGTACTGATCCTCAAAAGTAATTTTAACCGTACTTACCGGTAACTTGAATTTCCTTCATAGGCTAACATTGACTGGTTTCACTTGGAAATTCTTCTAAGTGTGGAGTTTTGGAACTTTAAAATATTCCTCTAAAATCAGCCGAAATACGAATTCCGATTTACTCACCTGTTATCAGGAGAGACCTCAGTGCTGCATCTTTCAGCCCAGTACTGATCCTCAAAAGTAATTTTAACCGTACTTACCAGTAACTTGAATTTCCTTCCATAGGATATCATTGCCTGCGTTTTACTTGAAAATGTCTTCTAAGTGTTGAGTTTTGAAACTATACAAATATTCCTCTAAAATCAGCCGAAATACGAATTCCGATTTACTCACCTGTTATCAGGAGAGACCTCAGTGCTGCATCTTTCAGCCCAGTACTGGTCCTGAAAAGTAATTTTAACCGTACTTACCGGTAACTTGAATTTCCTTCATAGGCTAACATTGACTGGTTTCACTTGGAAATTCTTCTAAGTGTGGAGTTTTGGAACTTTAAAATATTCCTCTAAAATCAGCCGAAATACGAATTCCGATTTACTCACCTGTTATCAGGAGAGACCTCAGTGCTGCATCTTTCAGCCCAGTACTGATCCTCAAAAGTAATTTTAACCGTACTTACCGGTAACTTGAATTTCCTTCATAGGCTAACATTGACTAGTTTCACTTGGAAATTCTTCTAAGTGTGGAGTTTTGGAACTTTAAAATATTCCTCTAAAATCAGCCGAAATACGAATTCCGATTTACTCACCTGTTATCAGGAGAGACCTCAGTGCTGCATCTTTCAGCCCAGTACTGGTCCTGAAAAGTAATTTTAACCGTACTTACCGGTAACTTGAATTTCCTTCATAGGCTAACATTGACTGGTTTCACTTGGAAATTCTTCTAAGTGTGGAGTTTTGGAACTTTAAAATATTCCTCTAAAATCAGCCGAAATACGAATTCCGATTTACTCACCTGTTATCAGGAGAGACCTCAGTGCTGCATCTTTCAGCCCAGTACTGATCCTCAAAAGTAATTTTAACCGTACTTACCGGTAACTTGAATTTCCTTCATAGGCTAACATTGACTGGTTTCACTTGGAAATTCTTCTAAGTGTGGAGTTTTGGAACTTTAAAATATTCCTCTAAAATCAGCCGAAATACGAATTCCGATTTACTCACCTGTTATCAGGAGAGACCTCAGTGCTGCATCTTTCAGCCCAGTACTGATCCTCAAAAGTAATTTTAACCGTACTTACCAGTAACTTGAATTTCCTTCCATAGGATATCATTGCCTGCTTTTTGCTGAAAAGTTTCTAAGTGTTGATTTTTGAAACATACAAATATTCCTCTAAAATCAGCCGAAATCCGAATTCCGATTTACTCACCTGTTATCAGGAGAGACCTCAGTGCTGCATCTTTCAGCCCAGTACTGATCCTCAAAAGTAATTTTAACCGTACTTACCGGTAACTTGAATTTCCTTCATAGGCTAACATTGACTAGTTTCACTTGGAAATTCTTCTAAGTGTGGAGTTTTGGAACTTTAAAATATTCCTCTAAAATCAGCCGAAATACGAATTCCGATTTACTCACCTGTTATCAGGAGAGACCTCAGTGCTGCATCTTTCAGCCCAGTACTGGTCCTGAAAAGTAATTTTAACCGTACTTACCGGTAACTTGAATTTCCTTCATAGGCTAACATTGACTGGTTTCACTTGGAAATTCTTCTAAGTGTGGAGTTTTGGAACTTTAAAATATTCCTCTAAAATCAGCCGAAATACGAATTCCGATTTACTCACCTGTTATCAGGAGAGACCTCAGTGCTGCATCTTTCAGCCCAGTACTGATCCTCAAAAGTAATTTTAACCGTACTTACCGGTAACTTGAATTTCCTTCATAGGCTAACATTGACTGGTTTCACTTGGAAATTCTTCTAAGTGTGGAGTTTTGGAACTTTAAAATATTCCTCTAAAATCAGCCGAAATACGAATTCCGATTTACTCACCTGTTATCAGGAGAGACCTCAGTGCTGCATCTTTCAGCCCAGTACTGATCCTCAAAAGTAATTTTAACCGTACTTACCAGTAACTTGAATTTCCTTCCATAGGATATCATTGCCTGCTTTTCGCTTGAAAATGTCTTCTAAGTGTTGAGTTTTGAAACATTACAAATATTCCTCTAAAATCAGCCGAAATACGAATTCCGATTTACTCACCTGTTATCAGGAGAGACCTCAGTGCTGCATCTTTCAGCCCAGTACTGGTCCTGAAAAGTAATTTTAACCGTACTTACCGGTAACTTGAATTTCCTTCATAGGCTAACATTGACTGGTTTCACTTGGAAATTCTTCTAAGTGTGGAGTTTTGGAACTTTAAAATATTCCTCTAAAATCAGCCGAAATACGAATTCCGATTTACTCACCTGTTATCAGGAGAGACCTCAGTGCTGCATCTTTCAGCCCAGTACTGATCCTCAAAAGTAATTTTAACCGTACTTACCGGTAACTTGAATTTCCTTCATAGGCTAACATTGACTAGTTTCACTTGGAAATTCTTCTAAGTGTGGAGTTTTGGAACTTTAAAATATTCCTCTAAAATCAGCCGAAATACGAATTCCGATTTACTCACCTGTTATCAGGAGAGACCTCAGTGCTGCATCTTTCAGCCCAGTACTGGTCCTGAAAAGTAATTTTAACCGTACTTACCGGTAACTTGAATTTCCTTCATAGGCTAACATTGACTGGTTTCACTTGGAAATTCTTCTAAGTGTGGAGTTTTGGAACTTTAAAATATTCCTCTAAAATCAGCCGAAATACGAATTCCGATTTACTCACCTGTTATCAGGAGAGACCTCAGTGCTGCATCTTTCAGCCCAGTACTGATCCTCAAAAGTAATTTTAACCGTACTTACCGGTAACTTGAATTTCCTTCATAGGCTAACATTGACTGGTTTCACTTGGAAATTCTTCTAAGTGTGGAGTTTTGGAACTTTAAAATATTCCTCTAAAATCAGCCGAAATACGAATTCCGATTTACTCACCTGTTATCAGGAGAGACCTCAGTGCTGCATCTTTCAGCCCAGTACTGATCCTCAAAAGTAATTTTAACCGTACTTACCAGTAACTTGAATTTCCTTCCATAGGATATCATTGCCTGCTTTTTGCTTGAAAAGTCTTCTAAGTGTTGATTTTTGAAACATTACAAATATTCCTCTAAAATCAGCCGAAATACGAATTCCGATTTACTCACCTGTTATCAGGAGAGACCTCAGTGCTGCATCTTTCAGCCCAGTACTGGTCCTGAAAAGTAATTTTAACCGTACTTACCGGTAACTTGAATTTCCTTCATAGGCTAACATTGACTGGTTTCACTTGGAAATTCTTCTAAGTGTGGAGTTTTGGAACTTTAAAATATTCCTCTAAAATCAGCCGAAATACGAATTCCGATTTACTCACCTGTTATCAGGAGAGACCTCAGTGCTGCATCTTTCAGCCCAGTACTGGTCCTGAAAAGTAATTTTAACCGTACTTACCGGTAACTTGAATTTCCTTCATAGGCTAACATTGACTGGTTTCACTTGGAAATTCTTCTAAGTGTGGAGTTTTGGAACTTTAAAATATTCCTCTAAAATCAGCCGAAATACGAATTCCGATTTACTCACCTGTTATCAGGAGAGACCTCAGTGCTGCATCTTTCAGCCCAGTACTGGTCCTGAAAAGTAATTTTAACCGTACTTACCGGTAACTTGAATTTCCTTCATAGGCTAACATTGACTGGTTTCACTTGGAAATTCTTCTAAGTGTGGAGTTTTGGAACTTTAAAATATTCCTCTAAAATCAGCCGAAATACGAATTCCGATTTACTCACCTGTTATCAGGAGAGACCTCAGTGCTGCATCTTTCAGCCCAGTACTGATCCTCAAAAGTAATTTTAACCGTACTTACCAGTAACTTGAATTTCCTTCCATAGGATATCATTGCCTGCTTTTTGCTGAAAAAGTTTCTAAGTGTTGATTTTTGAAACATACAAATATTCCTCTAAAATCAGCCGAAATCCGAATTCCGATTTACTCACCTGTTATCAGGAGAGACCTCAGTGCTGCATCTTTCAGCCCAGTACTGATCCTCAAAAGTAATTTTAACCGTACTTACCGGTAACTTGAATTTCCTTCATAGGCTAACATTGACTAGTTTCACTTGGAAATTCTTCTAAGTGTGGAGTTTTGGAACTTTAAAATATTCCTCTAAAATCAGCCGAAATACGAATTCCGATTTACTCACCTGTTATCAGGAGAGACCTCAGTGCTGCATCTTTCAGCCCAGTACTGATCCTCAAAAGTAATTTTAACCGTACTTACCGGTAACTTGAATTTCCTTCATAGGCTAACATTGACTGGTTTCACTTGGAAATTCTTCTAAGTGTGGAGTTTTGGAACTTTAAAATATTCCTCTAAAATCAGCCGAAATACGAATTCCGATTTACTCACCTGTTATCAGGAGAGACCTCAGTGCTGCATCTTTCAGCCCAGTACTGATCCTCAAAAGTAATTTTAACCGTACTTACCAGTAACTTGAATTTCCTTCCATAGGATATCATTGCCTGCTTTTTGCTGAAAAGTTTCTAAGTGTTGATTTTTGAAACATACAAATATTCCTCTAAAATCAGCCGAAATCCGAATTCCGATTTACTCACCTGTTATCAGGAGAGACCTCAGTGCTGCATCTTTCAGCCCAGTACTGATCCTCAAAAGTAATTTTAACCGTACTTACCGGTAACTTGAATTTCCTTCATAGGCTAACATTGACTAGTTTCACTTGGAAATTCTTCTAAGTGTGGAGTTTTGGAACTTTAAAATATTCCTCTAAAATCAGCCGAAATACGAATTCCGATTTACTCACCTGTTATCAGGAGAGACCTCAGTGCTGCATCTTTCAGCCCAGTACTGATCCTCAAAAGTAATTTTAACCGTACTTACCGGTAACTTGAATTTCCTTCCATAGGCTAACATTGACTGGTTTTCACTTGGAAATTCTTCTAAGTGTGGAGTTTTGGAACTTTACAAATATTCCTCTAAAATCAGCCGAAATACGAATTCCGATTTACTCACCTGTTATCAGGAGAGACCTCAGTGCTGCATCTTTCAGCCCAGTACTGATCCTCAAAAGTAATTTTAACCGTACTTACCGGTAACTTGAATTTCCTTCATAGGCTAACATTGACTGGTTTCACTTGGAAATTCTTCTAAGTGTGGAGTTTTGGAACTTTAAAATATTCCTCTAAAATCAGCCGAAATACGAATTCCGATTTACTCACCTGTTATCAGGAGAGACCTCAGTGCTGCATCTTTCAGCCCAGTACTGATCCTCAAAAGTAATTTTAACCGTACTTACCGGTAACTTGAATTTCCTTCATAGGCTAACATTGACTGGTTTCACTTGGAAATTCTTCTAAGTGTGGAGTTTTGGAACTTTAAAATATTCCTCTAAAATCAGCCGAAATACGAATTCCGATTTACTCACCTGTTATCAGGAGAGACCTCAGTGCTGCATCTTTCAGCCCAGTACTGATCCTCAAAAGTAATTTTAACCGTACTTACCGGTAACTTGAATTTCCTTCATAGGCTAACATTGACTGGTTTCACTTGGAAATTCTTCTAAGTGTGGAGTTTTGGAACTTTAAAATATTCCTCTAAAATCAGCCGAAATACGAATTCCGATTTACTCACCTGTTATCAGGAGAGACCTCAGTGCTGCATCTTTCAGCCCAGTACTGATCCTCAAAAGTAATTTTAACCGTACTTACCAGTAACTTGAATTTCCTTCCATAGGATATCATTGCCTGCTTTTTGCTTGAAAAGTCTTCTAAGTGTTGATTTTTGAAACATACAAATATTCCTCTAAAATCAGCCGAAATACGAATTCCGATTTACTCACCTGTTATCAGGAGAGACCTCAGTGCTGCATCTTTCAGCCCAGTACTGATCCTGAAAAGTAATTTTAACCGTACTTACCGGTAACTTGAATTTCCTTCATAGGCTAACATTGACTGGTTTCACTTGGAAATTCTTCTAAGTGTGGAGTTTTGGAACTTTAAAATATTCCTCTAAAATCAGCCGAAATACGAATTCCGATTTACTCACCTGTTATCAGGAGAGACCTCAGTGCTGCATCTTTCAGCCCAGTACTGATCCTCAAAAGTAATTTTAACCGTACTTACCGGTAACTTGAATTTCCTTCATAGGCTAACATTGACTGGTTTCACTTGGAAATTCTTCTAAGTGTGGAGTTTTGGAACTTTAAAATATTCCTCTAAAATCAGCCGAAATACGAATTCCGATTTACTCACCTGTTATCAGGAGAGACCTCAGTGCTGCATCTTTCAGCCCAGTACTGGTCCTGAAAAGTAATTTTAACCGTACTTACCGGTAACTTGAATTTCCTTCATAGGCTAACATTGACTGGTTTCACTTGGAAATTCTTCTAAGTGTGGAGTTTTGGAACTTTAAAATATTCCTCTAAAATCAGCCGAAATACGAATTCCGATTTACTCACCTGTTATCAGGAGAGACCTCAGTGCTGCATCTTTCAGCCCAGTACTGATCCTCAAAAGTAATTTTAACCGTACTTACCGGTAACTTGAATTTCCTTCATAGGCTAACATTGACTGGTTTCACTTGGAAATTCTTCTAAGTGTGGAGTTTTGGAACTTTAAAATATTCCTCTAAAATCAGCCGAAATACGAATTCCGATTTACTCACCTGTTATCAGGAGAGACCTCAGTGCTGCATCTTTCAGCCCAGTACTGATCCTCAAAAGTAATTTTAACCGTACTTACCAGTAACTTGAATTTCCTTCCATAGGATATCATTGCCTGCTTTTTGCTGAAAAGTCTTCTAAGTGTTGATTTTTGAAACATACAAATATTCCTCTAAAATCAGCCGAAATACGAATTCCGATTTACTCACCTGTTATCAGGAGAGACCTCAGTGCTGCATCTTTCAGCCCAGTACTGGTCCTGAAAAGTAATTTTAACCGTACTTACCGGTAACTTGAATTTCCTTCATAGGCTAACATTGACTGGTTTCACTTGGAAATTCTTCTAAGTGTGGAGTTTTGGAACTTTAAAATATTCCTCTAAAATCAGCCGAAATACGAATTCCGATTTACTCACCTGTTATCAGGAGAGACCTCAGTGCTGCATCTTTCAGCCCAGTACTGGTCCTGAAAAGTAATTTTAACCGTACTTACCGGTAACTTGAATTTCCTTCATAGGCTAACATTGACTGGTTTCACTTGGAAATTCTTCTAAGTGTGGAGTTTTGGAACTTTAAAATATTCCTCTAAAATCAGCCGAAATACGAATTCCGATTTACTCACCTGTTATCAGGAGAGACCTCAGTGCTGCATCTTTCAGCCCAGTACTGATCCTCAAAAGTAATTTTAACCGTACTTACCGGTAACTTGAATTTCCTTCATAGGCTAACATTGACTAGTTTCACTTGGAAATTCTTCTAAGTGTGGAGTTTTGGAACTTTAAAATATTCCTCTAAAATCAGCCGAAATACGAATTCCGATTTACTCACCTGTTATCAGGAGAGACCTCAGTGCTGCATCTTTCAGCCCAGTACTGGTCCTGAAAAGTAATTTTAACCGTACTTACCGGTAACTTGAATTTCCTTCATAGGCTAACATTGACTGGTTTCACTTGGAAATTCTTCTAAGTGTGGAGTTTTGGAACTTTAAAATATTCCTCTAAAATCAGCCGAAATACGAATTCCGATTTACTCACCTGTTATCAGGAGAGACCTCAGTGCTGCATCTTTCAGCCCAGTACTGATCCTCAAAAGTAATTTTAACCGTACTTACCGGTAACTTGAATTTCCTTCATAGGCTAACATTGACTGGTTTCACTTGGAAATTCTTCTAAGTGTGGAGTTTTGGAACTTTAAAATATTCCTCTAAAATCAGCCGAAATACGAATTCCGATTTACTCACCTGTTATCAGGAGAGACCTCAGTGCTGCATCTTTCAGCCCAGTACTGATCCTCAAAAGTAATTTTAACCGTACTTACCAGTAACTTGAATTTCCTTCCATAGGCTAACATTGACTGGTTTCTACTTGGAAATTCTTCTAAGTGTTGAGTTTTGGAACTATACAAATATTCCTCTAAAATCAGCCGAAATACGAATTCCGATTTACTCACCTGTTATCAGGAGAGACCTCAGTGCTGCATCTTTCAGCCCAGTACTGATCCTGAAAAGTAATTTTAACCGTACTTACCGGTAACTTGAATTTCCTTCATAGGCTAACATTGACTGGTTTCACTTGGAAATTCTTCTAAGTGTGGAGTTTTGGAACTTTAAAATATTCCTCTAAAATCAGCCGAAATACGAATTCCGATTTACTCACCTGTTATCAGGAGAGACCTCAGTGCTGCATCTTTCAGCCCAGTACTGGTCCTGAAAAGTAATTTTAACCGTACTTACCGGTAACTTGAATTTCCTTCATAGGCTAACATTGACTGGTTTCACTTGGAAATTCTTCTAAGTGTGGAGTTTTGGAACTTTAAAATATTCCTCTAAAATCAGCCGAAATACGAATTCCGATTTACTCACCTGTTATCAGGAGAGACCTCAGTGCTGCATCTTTCAGCCCAGTACTGATCCTCAAAAGTAATTTTAACCGTACTTACCGGTAACTTGAATTTCCTTCATAGGCTAACATTGACTGGTTTCACTTGGAAATTCTTCTAAGTGTGGAGTTTTGGAACTTTAAAATATTCCTCTAAAATCAGCCGAAATACGAATTCCGATTTACTCACCTGTTATCAGGAGAGACCTCAGTGCTGCATCTTTCAGCCCAGTACTGATCCTCAAAAGTAATTTTAACCGTACTTACCAGTAACTTGAATTTCCTTCCATAGGATATCATTGCCTGCTTTTTGCTGAAAAAGTCTTCTAAGTGTTGATTTTTGAAACATACAAATATTCCTCTAAAATCAGCCGAAATACGAATTCCGATTTACTCACCTGTTATCAGGAGAGACCTCAGTGCTGCATCTTTCAGCCCAGTACTGGTCCTGAAAAGTAATTTTAACCGTACTTACCGGTAACTTGAATTTCCTTCATAGGCTAACATTGACTGGTTTCACTTGGAAATTCTTCTAAGTGTGGAGTTTTGGAACTTTAAAATATTCCTCTAAAATCAGCCGAAATACGAATTCCGATTTACTCACCTGTTATCAGGAGAGACCTCAGTGCTGCATCTTTCAGCCCAGTACTGATCCTCAAAAGTAATTTTAACCGTACTTACCGGTAACTTGAATTTCCTTCATAGGCTAACATTGACTGGTTTCACTTGGAAATTCTTCTAAGTGTGGAGTTTTGGAACTTTAAAATATTCCTCTAAAATCAGCCGAAATACGAATTCCGATTTACTCACCTGTTATCAGGAGAGACCTCAGTGCTGCATCTTTCAGCCCAGTACTGATCCTCAAAAGTAATTTTAACCGTACTTACCGGTAACTTGAATTTCCTTCATAGGCTAACATTGACTGGTTTCACTTGGAAATTCTTCTAAGTGTGGAGTTTTGGAACTTTAAAATATTCCTCTAAAATCAGCCGAAATACGAATTCCGATTTACTCACCTGTTATCAGGAGAGACCTCAGTGCTGCATCTTTCAGCCCAGTACTGATCCTCAAAAGTAATTTTAACCGTACTTACCAGTAACTTGAATTTCCTTCCATAGGATATCATTGCCTGCTTTTTGCTGAAAAGTTTCTAAGTGTTGATTTTTGAAACATACAAATATTCCTCTAAAATCAGCCGAAATACGAATTCCGATTTACTCACCTGTTATCAGGAGAGACCTCAGTGCTGCATCTTTCAGCCCAGTACTGGTCCTGAAAAGTAATTTTAACCGTACTTACCGGTAACTTGAATTTCCTTCATAGGCTAACATTGACTGGTTTCACTTGGAAATTCTTCTAAGTGTGGAGTTTTGGAACTTTAAAATATTCCTCTAAAATCAGCCGAAATACGAATTCCGATTTACTCACCTGTTATCAGGAGAGACCTCAGTGCTGCATCTTTCAGCCCAGTACTGATCCTCAAAAGTAATTTTAACCGTACTTACCGGTAACTTGAATTTCCTTCATAGGCTAACATTGACTGGTTTCACTTGGAAATTCTTCTAAGTGTGGAGTTTTGGAACTTTAAAATATTCCTCTAAAATCAGCCGAACTACGAATTCCGATTTACTCACCTGTTATCAGGAGAGACCTCAGTGCTGCATCTTTCAGCCCAGTACTGATCCTCAAAAGTAATTTTAACCGTACTTACCAGTAACTTGAATTTCCTTCCATAGGATATCATTGCCTGCTTTTTGCTGAAAAAGTTTCTAAGTGTTGATTTTTGAAACATACAAATATTCCTCTAAAATCAGCCGAAATCCGAATTCCGATTTACTCACCTGTTATCAGGAGAGACCTCAGTGCTGCATCTTTCAGCCCAGTACTGATCCTCAAAAGTAATTTTAACCGTACTTACCGGTAACTTGAATTTCCTTCATAGGCTAACATTGACTAGTTTCACTTGGAAATTCTTCTAAGTGTGGAGTTTTGGAACTTTAAAATATTCCTCTAAAATCAGCCGAAATACGAATTCCGATTTACTCACCTGTTATCAGGAGAGACCTCAGTGCTGCATCTTTCAGCCCAGTACTGGTCCTGAAAAGTAATTTTAACCGTACTTACCGGTAACTTGAATTTCCTTCATAGGCTAACATTGACTGGTTTCACTTGGAAATTCTTCTAAGTGTGGAGTTTTGGAACTTTAAAATATTCCTCTAAAATCAGCCGAAATACGAATTCCGATTTACTCACCTGTTATCAGGAGAGACCTCAGTGCTGCATCTTTCAGCCCAGTACTGATCCTCAAAAGTAATTTTAACCGTACTTACCGGTAACTTGAATTTCCTTCATAGGCTAACATTGACTGGTTTCACTTGGAAATTCTTCTAAGTGTGGAGTTTTGGAACTTTAAAATATTCCTCTAAAATCAGCCGAAATACGAATTCCGATTTACTCACCTGTTATCAGGAGAGAACCCAGTGCTGCATCTTTCAGCCCAGTACTGATCCTCAAAAGTAATTTTAACCGTACTTACCAGTAACTTGAATTTCCTTCCATAGGATATCATTGCCTGCTTTTTGCTGAAAAGTTTCTAAGTGTTGATTTTTGAAACATACAAATATTCCTCTAAAATCAGCCGAAATCCGAATTCTGATTTACTCACCTGTTATCAGGAGAGACCTCAGTGCTGCATCTTTCAGCCCAGTACTGGTCCTGAAAAGTAATTTTAACCGTACTTACCAGTAACTTGAATTTCCTTCCATAGGCTAACATTGACTGGTTTCACTTGGAAATTCTTCTAAGTGTGGAGTTTTGGAACTTTAAAATAGTCCTCTAAAATCAGCCGAAATACGAATTCCGATTTACTCACCTGTTATCAGGAGAGACCTCAGTGCTGCATCTTTCAGCCCAGTACTGATCCTCAAAAGTAATTTTAACCGTACTTACCAGTAACTTGAATTTCCTTCCATAGGAATCCATTGTCTGGTTTTCAGCAGAAAAGTTTCAAAGTGTCGATTTTCACAAACTACAAATATTCCTAAAAATCGCCTGTATGACTTAAACGCATTCTTTCAACTGTTTACAGGAGATGCACCAGTGCTGGATCCAGGATCCAACACTGAGTAAGAAAAAGTAACGATAACAGTTTTTAACTTCTAAGTGAATTTCCTTCCATAGGATAACATTGGTGATTCTATGAGAAAAAGTTTCTAAGTGTGAACTTTTAAAGTACAATAATATTCCTTAAAAATCACGACTGTAACCAAAACGCTTTTACTCAACTGTTTACAGGAGATGTCCCAGGACTGAATCTAGGATCCAGTAATGTGGTTAGAAAAGTAATCCATAAAGTAACTAATTGCATTTAACTAGAAATTCACATTGAGCTGAATGTTGCATTGTGTTTGAAAATGTGTTGCCCATTGCAACAACTGTAACTACTGTACTTAAAAGTCTATTGCCTATGTGCAAAGTAATTAAACTAAAGTAATTCATTCTGAGAAAGTATTTTTTGTAATGTAATGTATAATGTAATTACAATGTAATTTAAAAAATAAAATATGTAAAAAAAAATTGTTTCTAAAAAATTTGGAAATCAGTATGAAAAAAATTTATATAACAATTAATACATTTAAAAATTGTCATTTACAAAACCTTTGAAATTCACTGAAAAAACTGTAGGTTTCAGACATGTTATAGTTACAAATTAGCATTTAAAAAACCTTTGAAATTCACTGAAAAACCATAGGTTTCAGGGACGTTATAGTTACAAATTAGCATTTAAAAAACCTTTGAAATTCACTGAAAAAACCATAGGTTTTAGGGACAGTTATAGTTAGTTGGACATTGCACTCGTACAAAAGCCGTGAAATTCCCCCGTTATAGTTAGTCCAGCTAACTATAACTCGCGCCCCGCAATGCACTGCTGATGACGTCACATATTACATCACTCATGACATGTTCAGTGACATCACTGATGACATCACTGATGACATCTCAAATGACATCACTGATGACATCATCCACGTGATAATCTGATGCACCTCCTCACACTCTAATATAACCTTTGATACACCCACTCTAAATTACAGACTGCCATTCGCAAAACCATAGACACTCCAACACCAATAACTACATACCCACTCACTGATTCTTAGGTCTACGCACACATCCACTCACTCACCCGTACAGTCACTCATACTTATGGTCACTCAGTACAGGACTATCATATGCACTCATACTCCTATATAGACACTCAAACACCGCCACTCATCCATAGAGGTACTCACACACCTAGTCAGTCATGCAAATAATTAAACACACTACCATTTACTCACCTATACAGTTATACACACACCAGCTCACTTACTCATACAAATAGTAGCACATTCTTACGCTCTTATACAATCACTGATACAAGCACACACTCATCCATACAGCCACTATCACAATCACTCACTCTCGCTTATAGCTATTTATATACTCCAACACACATATATACTGCCTTTCACATATGTAGTTACTCACACATGTACCACTGGGACATACATTCACTCACTAACACACTCTTACACACATTTACCCACCCATACAGTCTATCACAGTTGCACTCTTGAAACCATCCACCCAGTGAATCACCCACTCACACATCTATGCACAGAGTTGCACACATCCCTCCCACACAAACACTCAGGCACCCATACAGATACTCAGACAAGCATTCAATAACTCATATAGACACTCATGTAGCTATTCACAAACACATGCAGCCACTTACACAGCAACAGACAGACGGATACAGACATTCACCCAGTTTAGTCACTAACCCATGCATTCAGTAAGATACGTTAAATCACTCACTTATAGAGTCAGTCACGCACCTACTAAATCATCCATACAGACACTTACACACCCACTCATTCTTGAATACGTCTTTTCCTATATATATTAAAAATATTTAAACTTTACAGAAACACACAGTCACTGGATGATGTCATCAGTGATGTCATCAGTGATGTCATTTGAGATGTCATCAGTGATGTCATCAGTGATGTCACTGACCATGTCATGAGTGATGTAATATGTGACGTCATCAGCAGTGCATTGCGGGCGCGAGTTATAGTTAGCTGGACTAACTATAACGGGGGAATTTCACGGGTTTTGTACGAGTGCAATGTCCAACTAACTATAACTGTCCCTAAAACCTATGGTTTTTTCAGTGAATTTCAAAGGTTTTTTAAATGCTAATTTGTAACTATAACGTCCCTGAAACCTATGGTTTTTTCAGTGAATATATATATATATACATATACACATATATATATATACATATATATATGCACATATATATATACACACACATATATATATATATATACACATATATATATATATACACACACACACATATATATACACATATATATACACACATATATATATACACACATATATATATACACACATATATATATACACATATGTATATATACACATATATACACATATATATATACACACATATATATATATATATACACACATATATATATATATATATACACACATATATATATACAGACATATATAGATATATACACACATAGATATACATACACACATATACATATAAAAACATATTCATATATATATACACACATATACATATATGTATACACACACATATATATATACACACTCATATATATATACACACATATACATATATACACACATATATATATACACACATATATGTATATACACACATATATACATACATATATATACACATATATATATACATATATACACATATTATACATATATATATATATATATATAAACATATATATATATACACATATATATATATAAACATATATATATATATACACATATATATATATACACATATATATATACACATATATATACGCACATATATATCTACACACATATATATATATACACACATATATATATATATACATATATATATATATATACACACATATATATATATACACATATATATATATAGACACACATATATATATACACATATATATATATATACATATATATATATATATATATACACATATATATACACACATATATATATACACACACATATATATACACACATATATATATAGACACATATATATACACATATATATATATACACACATATATATACACACACATATATATATACACACATATATATATATATACACACATATATATATTCACTGAAAAAACCATAGGTTTTAGGGACAGTTATAGTTAGTTGGACATTGCACTCGTACAAAACCCGTGAAATTCCCCCGTTATAGTTAGTTCAGCTAACTATAACTCGCGCCCCCGCAATGCACTGCTGATGACGTCACATATTACATCACTCATGACATGGTCAGTGACATCACTGATGACATCACTGATGACATCTCAAATGACATCACTGATTACATCATCCAGTGACTGTGTGTTTCTGTAAAGTTTAAATATTTTTAATATATATAGGGAAAGGCGTATTGAAGAATGAGTGGGTGTATAAGTGTGTGTATGGAAGATTTAGTAGGTGCGTGACTAATTCTATAAGTGAGTGATTAAACGTATCTTACTGAATGCATGGGTTAGTGACTAAACTGGGTTAATGTCTGTATCTGTCTGTTGCTGTGTAAGTGGCTGCATGGGTTTGTGAATAGCTACATGAGTGTCTATAAGAGTTATTGATTTGTTGTCTGAGTATCTGTATGGGTGCCTGAGTGTTTGTGTGGATGGGGTGTGTGCGACTGTGCATAGATGTGTGAGTGGGTGATTCACTGGGTGGATGGTTTCAAGAGTGCATCTGTGATAGACTGTATGGGTGGGTAAGTGTGTGTAAGAGTGTGTTAGTGAGTGAATGTATGTCCCAGTGGTACATGTGTGAGTAACTACATATGTGAAAGGCAGTATATATGTGTATTGGAGTATATAAATAGCTATAAGCTGAGAGTGAGTGATTGTGATAGTGGCTGTATGGATGAGTGTGTGCTTGTATCAGTGATTGTATAAGAGCGTAACAATGTGCTAGTATTTGTATGATTAAGTGAGCTGGTGTGTGTATAACTGTATAGGTGAGTAAATGGCAGTGTGTTTAATTATTTGCATGACTGACTAGGTGTGTGAGTACCTCTATGGATGAGTGGCGGTGTTTGAGTGTCTATATAGGAGTAAGAGTGCATATGATTGTCCTGTACTGAGTGACCATAAGTATGAGTGACTGTACGGGTGAGTGAGTGGATGTGTGTGTGTAGACCTAAGAATCAGTGAGTGGGTATGTAGTTATTGGTGTTGGAGTGTCTATGGTTTTGCGAATGGCAGTCTGTAATTTAGATTGGGTGTATCAAAGGTTATATTAGGGTGTGAGGAGGTGCATCAGATTATCACGTGGATGATGTAATCAGTGATGTCATTTGAGATGTCATCAGTGATGTCACTGACCATGTCATGAGTGATGTAATATGTGACGTCATCAGCAGTGCATTATGGGTCGCGAGTTATAGTTAGCTGAACTAACTATAACGGGGAATTTCACGGGTTTTGTACGAGTGCAATGTCCAACTAACTATAACTGTCCCTAAAACCTATGGTTTTTTCAGTGAATTTCAAAGGTTTTTTAAATGCTAATTTCTAACTATAACTTATCTGAAACCTATGGTTTTTTCAGTGAATTTCAAAGGTTTTTTAAATGCTAATTCCTAACTATAACATGTCTGAAACCTACGGTTTTTTCAGTGAATTTCAAAGGTTTTGTAAATGACAATTTTTAAATGTATTAATTGTTATATTAATTTTTTTCATACTGATTTATTACATTTTTAGAATTTCTTTTTTTACATATTTTATTTTTTAAATTACATTGTAATTACATTATACATTACATTACAAAAAATACTTTCTCAGAATGAATTACTTTAGTTTAAATACTTTGCACATAGGCAATAGACTTTTAAGTACAGTAGTTACAGTTGTTGCAATGGGCACCACATTTTCAAACACAATGCAACATTCAGCTCAATGTGAATTTCTAGTTAAATGCAATTAGTTACTTTATGGATTACTTTTTCTAACCACAGGACTGGATCCTAGATTCAGTCCTGGTACATCTCCTGTAAACAGTTGAGTAGAAGCGTTTTGGTTACAGTCGTGATTTTTAAGGAATATTATTGTATTTTAAAAGTTGACACTTAGAAACTTTTCTCATAGAATCACCAATGTTATCCTATGGAAGGAAATTCACATAGCAGGTAAAAACTGTTATCGTTATTTTTTCTTACTCAGTGTTGGATCCTGGATCCAGCACTGGTGCATCTCCTGTAAACAGTTGAAAGAATGCGTTTAAGTCATACAGGCGATTTTTAAGGAATATTTGTAGTTTCTGAAAATCGACACTTTGAAACTTTTCTGCTGAAAACCAGACAATGGATTCCTATGGAAGAAAATATAAGTTACTGGTAAGTACGGTTAAAATTACTTTTCAGGACCAGTACTGGGCTGAAAGATGCAGCACTGAGGTCTCTCCTGATAACAGGTGAGTAAATCAGAATTCGTATTTCGGCTGATTTTAGAGGAATATTTGTATGTTTCAAAAATCAACACTTAGAAACTTTTTCAGCAAAAAGCAGGCAATGATATCCTATGGAAGGAAATTCAAGTTACTGGTAAGTACGGTTAAAATTACTTTTGAGGATCAGTACTGGGCTGAAAGATCAGCACTGAGGTCTCTCCTGATAACAGGTGAGTAAATCAGAATTCGTATTTCGGCTGATTTTAGAGGAATATTTTAAAGTTCCAAAACTCCACACTTAGTAGAATTTCCAAGTGAAACCAGTCAATGTTAGCCTATGGAAGGAAATTCAAGTTACTGGTAAGTACGGTTAAAATTACTTTTCAGGACCAGTACTGGGCTGAAAGATACAGCACTGAGGTCTCTCCTTATAACAGGTGAGTAAATCGGAATTCGTATTTCGGCTGATTTTAGAGGAATATTTGTATGTTTCAAAAATCAACACTCAGAAACTTTTTCAGCAAAAAGCAGGCAATTATATCCTATGGAAGGAAATCCAAGTTACTGGTAAGTACGGTTAAAATTACTTTTGAGGATCAGTACTGGGCTGAAAGATGCAGCACTGAGGTCTCTCCTGATAACAGGTGAGTAAATCGGAATTCGTATTTCGGCTGATTTTAGAGGAATATTTTAAAGTTCCAAAACTCCACACTTAGAAGAATTTCCAAGTGAAACCAGTCAATGTTAGCCTATGGAAGGAAATTCAAGTTACTGGTAAGTACGGTTAAAATTACTTTTCAGGACCAGTACTGGGCTGAAAGATACAGCACTGAGGTCTCTCCTGATAACAGGTGAGTAAATCGGAATTCGTATTTCGGCTGATTTTAGAGGAATATTTTAAAGTTCCAAAACTCCACACTTAGAAGAATTTCCAAGTGAAACCAGTCAATGTTAGCCTATGGAAGGAAATTCAAGTATCTGGTAAGTACGGTTAAAATTACTTTTCAGGATTAGTACTGGGCTGAAAGATGCAGCACTGAGGTCTCTCCTGATAACAGGTGAGTAAATCAGAATTCGTATTTCGGCTGATTTTAGAGGAATATTTGCACAATGGTGAAGGGAGGGGGCGGGGCCTGAGGTGACATCTGTGCAAACGCGCCCGTGGCGCGTTTTAAGTTGGGGGATTAAGTCCCCTTGAATCATGAGGGTCCCTACGGGCCAACTAGCCCACCAGGAACCTCCAGTATGCGCCAGGGGCTGCGTTGCAGAGACATGTACAGAGGCCACACCCCTTTTACACCTCTCTGCAATGCAGCTCTGTGGTGCTTTCTGGACGTACCTGTTGGGCTAGTTGGCCCCCAGGGACCCTCAGGATTGAAGGGGATTTAATTCCCCATCTTAAAACGCACCACGGGGCCTGTTTGCACACATGTCACCTGAAGCCCCGCCCCTCCCTTCACCACTGTGCAAACGCGCCCCGTGGCGCGTTTTAAGTCGGGGGATTAACTCCCTTCAATCCTGAGGGTCCCTGGGGTGCAACTAGCCCACCATATACCTCCAAAAGCGCCACAGAGCTGCGTTGCAGAGAGGTGTAAAAGGGGCGTGGCCTCTGTACACCTCTCTGCAAGGCAGCCCCTGGCGCATACTGGAGGTTCCTGGTGGGCTAGTTGGCCCCCAGGGACCCCCAGTATTCAAGGGGAATTCGTTCCCTCTCTGCAAACGCGCCAGGGGCGCGTTTGCAGAGTGGTGAAGGAAGGGGCGGGGCCTGCGGGCCCGATCGTTTTTTTTTTTTCTTTTTCTTTTTCCCTGAAAGGGGGCTGTGTGGCCCCCTTCCTTTTTCCTATTTTTAGGCCCTGGGGACCCCATCCCCCAGGGCCTTACCCTTTTTTTAAAATTAAAATAAAAATAAAAACGGGAAGGGGGCCGCGTGGCCCCCTTCCCTGGGCCTGTATTGGCCCCGGGGACCCCATCCCCGGGGCATGGCCTCTTTTTTTTTTTATTTGGAGGGGGCTGCGTGGCCCCCTTCCTCAGGCCATTTAAGGCCCCGGGGACCCCATCCCCGGGGCCGGCCTTGCACTTTTTTTTTTTTTTTACTTTTGGGGAGGGAGGCTGCGTGGCCCCCTCCGTGGCCACTTATGGCCCCGGGGACCCCATCCCCCGGGGCCTGGCCTCTCGTTGGGGACTGTGGGGGTCCCCAAACCCCCACAGTCCCGCCGGCTCCCCGTGTCCTACGGGAGCCGGCATTGCTTTACACATGGGGAGCAGCTAACATGCTGCTCCCCATGTGGAAAAGCAATCAGCTTTGGATATTGGAAGAGAGAGCAGGTTTCCTGCTCTCTCTTCCAATATCTAAAGCAGTTTGCAATGACAGGACGGGAGCCGCGAGGCTCCCGTCCTGTCATTGCAAACAGCAGTGTCCCGGGGGTAGGCACCCCGGGACACTGCAGGAGCCGGCTCCTGGGGGTGGCGGTCCCCAGGGCCACCACAGGCTCCAGGAGGGGGCCGCGCGGCCCCCTCCTTACATTTTGAAAGCCCCGGGGTGGTGGTGGTCCTCGGGCTTGGGGTCCAAAACGGACCCCCATTGTAATTTTCTTAGTGCCCCGGGAGGTGGTGGTCTCGGGCGTGTGGGGGCTGGAGCCCCCACACAGGTTAATCAAAAATAAAAAGAAGCCCCGGGAGGTGGCGGTCCCGGGCTGCGGGAGGGCTCAGAGCCCTCCCGCACCATTACACATAAAGCCCCGGGGGTGGTGGTCCTCGGGCTTGGGGGCCCTTAGAGGCCCCCACACATAAAATTAACCCCCCAGCATGCCCCGGGACTTGGCCCACCCGGGGCCAATTAACATCGAAGCGCCGGAGACCGCGCTTCGATTTTTTTTTTTTTCGGCAGGACTCGCGCACCCTGAGCGCATCCTGCCGACCGTCCTTGTGGGACCCCCTGAGCAGACCTAGGGGGTCAGGGTGTTTCTACCCTGCCCCCTTTGTGCGCTTTGCGCACTTGTTTCTGTCCCTCGGTTCTACCGAGGGACAAAATGGCTGCCAACACTTCCTGATTTGGAGTGTTGACAGCCAATTAGCATGCAGCTCGTGATCGGGAGGGTGCGCGAATCCGACGCGGCCATAGATATATCTATCTTTTTACTTTTGATTTTCTCAGCAACTACTGAACGGATTTACACCATTTAACAAAAGGGTTCTTTCTGAACCAAGAACTACCTCTTTGCCAAATTTGGTGTAATTCCGTTCAGCAGTTCGGGCTGTAGCCGTGTCTAAAGTTTCCTATGGAAAATTGCATGGGGAAAACACGTTTTGGGACCCCCTTTTTCTCGGCCCCCGCTTGACGAATCCCCCCGAGACTTTCAGGGTAGGAGCGGACCGGAGCGCCCCACAAAGTTTGAAAATTTTGTGAAGATACGTCAACCGGCAAGAGAGTTATTTCAAATAGAATGTCGCGGATTTCCTTTGGATAATAGGTTGTAACTATAACTATCTACTGGCGACCGCCAGTAGATAATATATATATATATATATATATATATATACATATATATATATATATATCGTCGGCCACACTGGCAACAAATTAGATTGCCAATTCTCCATCCATGGTCAGTAGTATTCGCTATTCTCTTTTTTTTCCAGAGGAACATAATTATATTATTAACCCATTATTAATTATTAATTGCCGTCATGGATTTCATCCTTCCAGCACTAAAGGTTACGTTTGTCCACTTCATAGGTCGAGTCCACTACTTCAGTTTGTTGTAACTTGTACTAGGCTATCCCTGCCACCATTATGTTTTATTTTACTTTAGCATTAATAATATCAATATCATTCATCATCACTTTCTTCTTGTTTGGCAGTCTTCTTCTTGTGTACTTACTACTTACTGTACTTCTACTACTCGTTCCCTAGTCTCCCTCAGGTGACTGACTTGTCTCATTTTCTTGTTTTTGCAAATGCAACTGTCTACTACTGCTACCACCACGGCACCTTAGGAAACCAAACCATCACCATGCAGCCATTGCTTTGGCTAAACATCAATCACAGGTACGAGAAGAAGTGTGGGGGAGTCAATAATGTATATCCTATGGAAATTAATTAATTCACACACCCACATCCTTCCGAGTACATACTACAAAGGGGTTTTAGTTGCAGAATGCATAGACTAGGAGGAGCGACAGACAGTAGTAGGACAAGTGAGGGTACTGCATCTATCTGTCTGTGTGTTACACAATTGGCAGATTTCAAAAACTGGCTGCGGCCCTGCAGCAAAAGGAAGAACCAAAAATAAACAAGGTGACGTAAAAGAGTAACCACCCCCCCAGAAAAGATTTGCATCATATCATATGTATTGGAAAACTATAAATTATTTATTACCCTAACAAATATAAACTATAAGAAAAACATACACCTGACCCACCCCTCTCCCTAACTCCAACCAATCTCCAGTAAATTAAATAAATGTCCATGTCCAAGTTAGTTCAAGAAAAAGTAAACCCCAAGGTTCCCCAACTAGTCCCAACATCCCACCCACCAAAAAAAAGATTAAAAAAGGGGCAAGAGTCAAAGAAGGCTGAGGTCGGTGATGTGAGATGAGTCTGACGTCTAGCGGCGGGGGTGACAGCTAGTTTTCTTTAGGACCTCCTCCATCTGGGCCTCCAGGCACGCCACCCTGCACCAAAAGTTCCTGCAGGAACAACAGGGGTGTGCAGCAGTAGATGTTGGCAATGGTGATGGGCGGCGGACGGTTGCCAGAACACGGCGCCGTACCACCGGAGGCACGGGGGCTGGCTGGGCCCCGGGGCATTGGAGGAAGAAGCTGCAGCTGCCGCCGCCTCCTCCTCCTCCTCCGCCAGGGCAACCAGCCGGTGAAATTCATCCCGGATGGCCTCCAGCTTCCTTTGGCGGGCCCGGGCTGCCAACTCCTGCCTAGTGGTTTGGGAAGGAGTAGCTATATCAAGAAAGGAAAAAAAGAGAATTGTTGTAACCAATACTCTTAGCAAAACAATAACACAAAATCAAATTACAGTCCACACATAAAGATTATAGTGGCACAGTAGTAGCAGTAGCACTAGCAGCTGTCGTATCCTCCTCTCCTCCTCACTTCCCTTCCTCTGCCCCTAAGATTTGGATGTGATGATTATGCTTTCAGGCACTAAGTATGGAGTAGAGTAGAAGTATTCTTTTTTCTCTCTTGTTTAGCACAATTAATCTTGTAGGCATGCCAGCTCAGTCAGCGTGTGCCCTAGACAGACATACTCATGTCGCAGTCTCGCAGACTCATGTACTTTACTACTGTCTGCATGTGGGGCAGCTGTACTACACAATTATATATTTATATATTTCCATTATGGCCATATTCTGTAAAGTCAATGGCAAATGCTCAGACAATTTCACTTTCACCCTGACTGCACTACTGCAATAAGGCATATGATGATGGTTAATGATCACATGCTTATGGATGATGAGAAACGGCATGTGATGATGATGATGACACAGTGAATGATTTGTAAGAACTAGTTACCAATTACCATGCAGCCGATAGGCCACCCATGGCTGACTCGGGGAGTGGAGAGGAAGTGGGACTCGGAGTCAGAGGGATGCGATTATGGGTAGGGTAAATATTTAGTCATGCACAATATATATGTTGTGCTTGCAAACTACTGTGAGTCAAGGGAGTATTCCATTCTGAAATACAAGTACAACCTCAAACCTTTGAATCAAAACATTGCAAAAAAACAGTCCTTGTTCTACCCAGGGCTTGTTTTTTCATTTACATTCAGTGCATTACTCTTCTAGCATTATTATTATTTTATTTGTAATATTCTTCACCCTTGGCTTTGGTACTCTGGCACGGTTCAATTTTCTTTTACATTCTCTTCATCCAGTCTGACTCTGTTTTCACCTACTATGATACCATACAGGTATCCATCCATCCAAACATGGCTATCATAAACCTACTTTCACCGACAACAACATACATTTTAGATATAACCAACCACCACCCATGCCATGCATCCTTGCTTGCCTTAGAGTTTGACCCCTCAAACTCCCCCCCGGATGATTCCTTTCACCCATACAGTTTCACCCACCCAGACAGGCATCCTTTCTGATTTCTCTTTCACCTTTTCACCCTTCCTTCAACTACCCATGAATCCTATTCCTATCATCTTCATCCGCCATCCAAGCATCCCAGGGCCCCTTCCTTCACCCACACATCCTTCTCTGCCAGTCATACATGTCGTCTGACTGTTTGTCTTCATCACAAAACTGTCTTTGCTGAGTTGAAGATGGAATATGCCATTACTTACTCAACCCCTGCAGTGAATGCTAATGTTTAAGTAAAGGCCAGGGTGTCTACTTCAACTGTTCAGTGTTCTCACAAGCAACAACTTAGCCTCAGCAGAAGTACAGTGTACTACTAGTACTGAGTGTACACCCTTGCAGAAAGTGTATTCATTCGAATGGCGGCCGCTGCGGGGAAAGGCGAGCAAGACTACTGACTCCTTGTCAGTGAAATTGCTCTCCCACCCTCGCAGCTCCACCATTGAGTGAGTCCTCCCCCAGCCCCTGCACTCTCTAGTGTGAGTGTTCGAGGCCCTCCTCTACCCGCAGGTTCACCTTTGCCTCATCCCTGGTGGTCCAGTAGACCTCTGTCACCCTTTTCTCGCTCCGCTTTCCGCTCCATTTTTCACTCGTTTTTTCACTCGTTTTCACCCTCTTTCATCAATCTATTTTTCTGCACTTTTTCTGCTTTCTGCACTTTCCTGCATTTCTGCTTGTTTCTCTGTTTTCCCCTTTATTCCTCCTTTTCCGCCCGTTTTCCCCCGTCGCTGCTGCCCCCGCTGCCCCTCCCCTCCAGCATGACCAGCGCGACCAATCCAGCTCCCCTCCCCGCTCCCGCCTCCCAGCTGTCCAGCCCTCCCCGACCCCTACTTAATGGCGGCCGCTGCAGGGACAGTCTAGCAAGACCACTGACTCTTTGTCAGTGAAATTGCTCTCCCACCCTCGTAGCTCCACCATTGAGTGAGGCCTCCCCCAACCCCTGCACTCTCTAGTGTGAGTGTTCAAGGCCCTCCTCCACCCGCAGATTCACCTGCGCCTCATCCCTGGTGGTCCAGTGGACCTCTGTCACCCTTTTCTCGCTCCGCTTTCCGCTCCGTTTTTCACTTGTTTTTTCACTCGTTTTCACCCTCTTTCCTCAATCTATTTTTCTGCACTTTTTCTGCTTTCTGCACTTTCCTGCGTTTTTGCTTGTTTCTCTGCTTTCCCCTTTTTTCCTCCTTTCCCTCCTTTCCCGCCCGTTTTCCCCCACCGCTGCTGCCCCCGCGGCCCCTCCCCCCAGCACAACCAATCCAACTCCCCTCTCCGCTCCCGCCTCCCAGCTGTCCAGCCCTCTCCGACCCCTACTTAATGGTGGCCGCTGCATGGCCGCGCCACTTGCACGGCGAAGGCGCGCCAAAGGCAAGCACATCTGCACCCGTCCGAGACCCGACCGCGACCAGCGCCAGAAACCCTGGTCCTCCGCCCCGCCAACGATACGACCCAGCAGCACTCCACGCACTCAACACAGGCCGCAACAACAACTGCAAGCTAGCATCACCAGCCGACACCCACGGACCCTTCAGCTGTCACTGCTGTCGGCACACCTGCAGCACCGCCAAGAACATGGATCCAGCACAACCTGCCCACAAGAACACAATGAACTGAAGACCCTGCAATGCATCCTCCTCAATGTCCGATCCCTCCACATACACGCCACCGAAAACTGGGACCTCCTCGACAGCACCACCCCTGACGTAGCGTTCTTCACCGAAACCTGGACCAACACCACCTCGGGACCGGACATGGCCATCGCCATCCCCCAAGGATACAAGATCTCCAGGAAGGACTGCCCCACCCGCCCTGGAGCAGGAATCGCCATCGTCCACAAATGCACCCTCCGCTTGAGCACACTCTCCGACGAGCCCACAGACCTGATGGAACACTTTCACTTCAAGATACTGGCCAGCCCCACCACCACCCTCCGAGGAACCCTCATCTACCGACCCCCTCGACCCTGCGGACCCTTTGCCAACTCCATCACGGACATCATCTCCCCGCAGGCCATCGCATCCACCAACTACACCCTGCTGGGAGACCTCAACTTCCACCTCGACAACCATCTTGACCCCAACACCACATCCCTCCTGGACAACCTCCACAACATTGGACTCCGCCAGATCGTGACCGAGCCCATGCACTCAGCAGGACACACCCTCGACCCCCTCTTCACTACAGGAAACTCCAACACCTTCAGCCACACCATCAAACTCCCATGGACTGACCATCGTTGCGTCCACTTCACCTTCAGAACACCCACCATCCACAGACACCAGCACCTGCTCCCACGAAGAAACTGGACCAAAATCACCGACGACCAGCTCACCTCCTCACTCAACAATTCCACCCCAACCATCGTGGAAAACGATGACCCCAACACCGCAGCCTAAACCCTGCATAGATGGATCTTGGACAGCGCCAACACCATAGCCCCCCTCAAGAAAAACAACAATACCCACGCCAAGAAAGCCAGATGGTTTACCACCAAACTTCGAGAGTCCAGACGCACTTGCTGCCGCCTCGAAAAGGCCTGGAGGAACACCAAATCCACAGAAGCCCACAACAACTTCAGAGCCGCCACCAACGCCCACCACCAACTCATCAGAGAAACAAGGAAAAAAACGATTGAAGACAGAATCTCCACCCATGCGCACAACAGCAAAGAACTCTTCAACATCATCAAGGAGTTCGCCCAACCCACCAGCGATTCTACTGACATCCCTCCCTCACAGGACCTCTGGGACAAACTCAGCACCTTTTTCCACCACAAAATCAAGAGCATCTACGACAACTTCGACGAAGACAACCAACACACTGAACCCTCACCAACCACCCCCGACACCCAGAGACCAGCGATTGACAACTGGACAGCCCTCACCTCCAAAGACACACTGAAGACAATGAAGTCAATCCACTCAGGGGCCCCCACGGACCCCTGCCCACCACCACATCTTCAACAGAGCCACCGACACCATCGCACTCATGCTCCGCCACACTATCAACTGCTCCCTGGCGACCGCCTCGTTCCCCGACGACTGGAAACACACCGAGGTCAACCCCCTCCTGAAGAAACCCTCGGCGGACCCCACCGACCTCACAAACTACAGACCCATCTCCCTGCTCCCGTTCCCAGCGAAAGTCATCGAGAAAGCCATCAACAGCCAACTCGCCACATTCATCGAAGAGCACAACATCCTCGACTCCTCCCAATCCGGCTTCAGAAAAAAATACAGTACGGAAACCGCCCTCCTCGCCGCAACAGATGATATCCGCACCCTACTGGACAAAGGAGAAACAGTAGCCCTCATCCTCCTCGACCTCTCAGCGGCGTTCAACACAGTCTCTCACCGCACCCTAATACGCAGACTCCACGACGCAGGAATCCAGGACAAGGCCCTCAACTGGATCTGCTCCTTCCTCTCCGGCAGAACGCAGCGGGTCAGACTCCCCCCTTTCCTCTCGGACCCTACACCTACCACCTGCGGAGTCCCCCAGGCTCCTCCCTCAGCCCGACGCTCTTCAACGTCTATATGGCTCCACTCGCCCCCATCGTCAGAACCTACGGACTCAACATTGTGTCATACGCAGACAACACGCAACTCCTCCTCTCCCTATCCAACGAACCCAACACTGCCAGACACAACTTTTGAGAAGGCATGGAAGCCATCACCAAATGGATGAAAAACAGCTGCCTACAACTAAACACCAACAAAACAGAAGTACTCATCATGGGCCCAAACCCCGATGCCTGGAGCGATACCTAGTGGCCCCCCGCCCTCGGAAACCCGCCAGCCCCCACAGACCACGCATGCAACCTGGGAATCATCCTGGACTCTGAGCTCAAAATGGACCACCAGATCAACTCCGTCTCGTCTTCCTGCTTCCACACCCTCCGCCTCCTTCGTATGACCTTCAAATGGATCCCCCTCGAACACAGAAAGACCGTCACTCACGCCCTGTTCACCAGCAGACTCGACTACGGCAACGCACTCTACGCCGGGATAAACAAAAACCTCACACTCAAGCTACAGAACATCCAGAACGCCGCAGAAAGACTGGTCCTCAACCTGCCAAAACACTGCCACATCTTGCAGCACCTGCGCATACTCCACTGGCTCCCCGTCGAGGCTAGAATCACCTTCAATATACTCACCCACGCACACAAGGCCCTCCACGACACCGGACCAGCATACCTGAACAGCCGACTCAAATTCCACGCACCCCAAAGGACCCTATGATCATCCCAGCTCTCCTACGCTGTGATCCCCCGCACCAGAAAGACCAGATTGGGTGGCCGCTCCTTCTCCTTCCTCGCGGCCAAAGCCTGGAACGACCTTCTTCTCCACCTCAGACAGACAACATCGCTCCCCATCTTCGCAAGAAACCTGAAAAACTGGCTCTTCGACAGACCCCCTCCTTGATGGACTGGAACCTGCACTCCCCCATCCCTAGTGCCTTGAGACCCTTACGGGTGAGTAGTCGCGCTTAACAAACGCCCGATTGATTCTCAATAAGTAAGGAATATGACTTACCACCGCCCACCACTGCTGCTGGCTCACCCCTGTGGCTGCTGCATCCGCTCCCTCCGCAGTGGCATGGTGGACCTCACCGCTGGCACCGGTGGTCGGTACGCCTGGAAAGAAAAAATCCCACTTTTTTAGATGCCATATAAGCCTCCCCTATTTATTTTTTTCATTAGCAAGATTGAAAATACATAATTAATAATACATATACACCACACACATCACTATCTACAATTCAGATACCAGTACAGTGGACAGTATGTCCTATCAAAAATAACAAAATAATATCCGGTTGGGCATTTTGTTGGTGGCAATTTTTGAAAAGCCTCTCAAGAAGAGGACAACCAATAGGACTGGACTCAGTGACCAGAGCTATGGTGCATCTCATTTTTTTAAAAGAAGAAAGAGTGGCCAACTGGGTGGACATGAGGTCTCTCTTAGTTGGAAAATGGTGCTGTCCTCCTACTCCTCTCATATACTTCCTTCCAGCCATGGTGCACGGTAACAGTTGTCCAGTGTTCACCATCAATTGGTGCTATAAAAAAAGTACTAGGCCTGGATTAGAAAAAGTAAAATACACCACTTTGGGGGGTCCTGCTCCTGTCCAACGTGAGTGACCACCATTACTGATTGAGCATGATGAGACAGTAAAAGAAACTAAAGCCTTCTCATCTCACAATTCACAAACCTGCGGATATACCTTACTTGTCTTGGGCATGCAATCTGCAGTCTGCACAGCAGATTAGTGCTACTAGTAGTAGTGAGGAGTTCTTACTAGTACTAGTAGTAGCCTAGGCTAGGACCAATGGGTTCTCTGAGTCTTACAGTACCACTACTAGGCAATCCACATAAGGGGAGAGAGAAAGCTCAGTGAAACCCAGAAGAAAGCAAGCTACAGACAGACTGTCTAATACAGAGTCAGAGCAGAGGTTAGTTTGATTTGATGTAAAAATAAAAACAGACACTAGAAGAAGCAATGTTAGTAGTTGTACTTAGTAGTAGGTAATGGTGGAGTTAGCAAAAACAAGAATTTAGAAACAGATAGATTGAAGAGGATTTTTGAAAAATTAAAATTAGGAAATGGAAATAATAGAGTGGTAAAAGTTAGGGAAATATTAATATATTACAACACCAGGAGGACTTACTGGGGCCAGCAGCAGAGCCATCTGCGGCTGCGCCTGAGGCCGCTTCCTGCAGTTCCTGGGAGGCCCCTCCAGCTCCCTCACCCGCCGCACTCCAGCTGCCCCAGTCTTCTTCTGGCCCCTGGATGCTGATCATGTAAAGAGACAAAAAATTATATGTGTTAAATAAATAAATATAATTGCTCTGAAAATATTTTTACACAGGAAACAGCAGTTGCAATAACATTGACCTATGCTCAATCAATCAGATCGACTTATTCGACTAGTAGTAGTCGACTAGTATGTATCGCAGTCGAGTACCATCCGATCATTATTATTCCACAGTTCAATTCCGATTCCTAAATCCTAAACATACCTAGCCCGCCTATTCCTGACTTTGGAATAAATTGCAAAAAAATTATATTTGCTTCTAAGTTCAGATTTCATTCCCATTGATCTCTCAGACAGTCTCAGTCTCAACTCCAACAACCCCCTTTGACGGGCCAATTACTAAGTCTGCATTTATTCTTCTTAATGCATAGATGGATGCATACATAATTGCAGCATACACCAAATGTGTTGGTTGCTATTATTCACTCATTGTAAGAACTACAAAAAGTTCTACTAGGAGTAGGACTGAAGTCATGTGAGAGCCTGAGGACACATCACTCACGAGTCACGACGCAGGCCGCTAAATTAACAAATAATACTAACTAACTAACATCTACACTATCTTAGTGACAGGAGACAGGCCAGCCTGACAGGACAAAGGAAAGGACTTGAGTCCTTCCTATGTGGATTAAATACCTACCTAACTTAAATTCTCTAACCTCTCTTACATAACCAGCCCAAGTGAGCGCAAATTTGCAAACAAGTGCGATGATTAGTTAGTAGCGCCGATCACCTGTCAGGAAGTGACAATCACATAATATAACATTTTTAAACATAGGTTACCTTACCTGCATGTAAGCACTGCAGCAGCAGCATCTTAGCTATTTGCGAAAAAAATTGTATTTGCAATCGCAATAAATAACAGTCAGAACAGAAGAACACAAAATAGTAATATAAATAAATAGCTACTCACCAAGCCCCGGGACCTCAACACCTAGCAGGTCAGGCTTCCGGTCCAGGATATCGGACCACCGGTGCGTCAATTGATTATGGGTGCACCGGACCCCAGAGCAGCGAAACACTGCCTGGCGCACACTTGCCCACCACCGGTGACGCTCCTGGAGCCCGCACCCGGACCCAGGCCTGCCGCTTGATGCCAGGGTAAGGGGAGGTGGCGCTGGATAGAAACAAACCAGGGCAGCCACCTCTGCCTCACTAAATAGAGCCCGTGCCTGTACCCCATGTGGGCGCCGCCTTCCGCAAGGAAGGCGGTCGCAGCTCTCACTCCGAGCCCTCCTAGTCTTCCCCTGGCCCTTTGCCATGGTTCTGGGTAGGCGGGGGCCGATCAGAAAAGTTAGGAACTAAGAAAGTAAGTAAAAGAAATTAAAAAAGCAAGTAATAGAAAAAGAGTGAAAAACGCTGTAAAAAACACAAAAAAGTAGGAAAAAACGCAAAATATACAATCAGGAATAGAGAGGGATAGATAATAAAAAAAGATCAAAAATGTTCTAGAAGCAAAGGATTGAAAAGATATAGGGAGGATAGAAAAACAGGCCCAGAACCATAGCAAAAAGTGAAAAACAAGATGGCCGCGCCCATTGGCGACCCCGTGGTAAAGTTCGCACAATATTTCCCCCGTGCACGCAAAAAGCATCCCCGAACATGTAATACGCGTTCCCGAACAGGAAAAACGCATCGCGAACGGGCGGAACAAGCAACTCCGCGCGCTTGTGAAAATTCGCATAGCTCGCAGAATTTTTCTACGGCTTTGCAGAATTCCGCGTAGCGCGACTACGCGAATTTCGCCCAGGGTTAATCGAAAGTAAGTGTCCTGTGCACAATGCTTCCGGCACTTGCCGCCGTTGAGTGCCACTGGAGACCAGAGATAGAATTTTCTTCAAGAGTAGGAAGGTGCACTAGGAAAAAAGTTCACATTCCAATAGATTAATCCATCATCTTCCTCTATTAATCATCTATAATATACAGGTTAAAATCCAGCCAATGCGTTTCATTCTATTTTACAAAGGAACTTCATCAGGGCTGAAAATAATTTCATAAAAGACAATATAAATAACCACATTCGTACAACATAAAATCACATAACATAATTGGACAAGACAAATAATACATTCCAATTTCGATGTGTCCCATGGAAATTTAGACCTAGTACATAGGTTTGGCACAAACAATGACAAAATAAACTATTTTCCTACAATACAAAAACAACCCACATATAAATGTTTATATATACATCACAAATCCTAAAGAACACACAGAAGAACAATAATACTATAAATGTCATTTACACATATGTATAAGAACCTTCTCCCACATTGTGAAGGTATTTGTTAAATTCTTCATTCACTATAGAAAGAATGCATGCATTTATAGACCAAATAGGATGATGATGTTGCCTAATTTGACTTTTGATCTTATATATGCAGCAAATCACCTCTGTCCCCCTATTTCCCCAAAAATGTATATACTGATGTAGGGTTTATCTCACCTTGAGAAAAATATATCGAGCAATCTTATGTATTATTTGTAGTGCAGTATCACCACATTAGGGAAACAATCTCCTTATAGAAGTCATAGGGGCATATTACCAAGGGCTGGCGATACAATTATCGCCGCTTTAGCGTCCGTTTTTCGGGCGCAAAGCGGCGATAATTATATCGCATTATTTACAAGGACACGCTAGCGCGTGTTTCCTTGACTTAGCTCCCGTTTTTCACACGCCTCGCATCGATAATGAGATGCAAAGTAGGCGTGGCTGTGAAAACAACATGGGAAAATATCGCGAAGGCAGCTTCGCGATATTATCAACGAGGCGTAGCGATAATTTAAATCGCGCTGACTCTTCCTTAACTCAGGAATTTAACGTCTGTTAAATTTCTGACTAAGGCATACCTAACATGGGAGGTGGATTGTGGGGCTAAGGCCACAGGGCCTATCATCAAGCTTATCGCTGTTTTCCATGGAACATCGCTGGAAAACCAGCAATGTTCCATGGAAAACCCCGCTATCGCTGGAATATTTATCACCATAGCGCTAAGTGTTGATAATACAGCGCTAGCTTGGCGAGATATTCCAGCGATAGCCGGCGATAATTAAAAGCGCGCTAAGCGCTCAGCGATAATTATCGCTGGGGCTCGATAATATGGCCCTTAGTCCTTTCTGTCCACAGATGGTAATAAGGGACGATATCATGTCCCGATTTAATACCTATGTAGGAAAAATACCGGCAAATGTCTTTCAAACAAATAAGCAAATCAAAAGTACAACTTTCCCATAGGAATTATACTCCCCAATTGACTGACATAAAAAATAAACATAACCCAATTTGGTGCAAGTTTCTATCTCCAGGTACCCTAACTATCCTAAAACCACATATTAGATTCTCCATCTAGACACTGCACTTCATCCTCTATCAATACATTTTCCTGATAACACCACAGGAGGCCCAATGATCTTTGAAATAAAATAGATGTAGGTCTTTACAGAATTTAAAGTTATGTTGCATTTGCTAAACAGCTATGGTGGGACATGCAAAAGAAAGCCTCCCTACTAATCTAACCTTTTAATGGTTCTACTTTGAAGTAGTCTTTGTCAACCAATCTAGTAGCAAGTCTGCACCTGGCCATTCCGGCTCTTACATAAAGTAGTCAGGGGTAGTGTGTTAGGAGTTTTTATAGCAATTCCATTCTAATTGCGTTCCGATACATGGTGTACAGCATTGCATGGAAAGGCAAAGAGTGATATTTGAAGCTTGAATTCGTTCCTCAGCTCCAATGTGTACACTAGCACAAGCATTAAACCATTTTTTCTATATTATTTCAGGCTTACTGCGGTATGGTCACAACATGTCAGCCTAACTCTGCATACACACCCTTGAATTAAGAAACGGATGTATTATTCACATCGGGGTGTTCCAACGTCTCATATATCCCATGTATGCCCCAATCATAAAGTTCAAGTAACCAAAAATTGGCACTTGGGCAACAGTAATCATTACCAATCCACGTGGCCCCGAAATACCCCATTAGCATACACCTATATACAAAAACGCCCAATACTACTTGCAAATCAACACATGTTGATCAATCAGAAATTGATAAAAAGTAACTCAAATGCCGCCATGATAGTAAAATACAAGTCCATGCACCATAATCAAATGGGGTGTCCATAGCTTAACATAGGGTATCAAGCCCCATCTGGTCCTCCCTCCCTGTTGAACATTCATAGCGTATTCACTCACCAGCTTCCAAGTCGTGGCAATAGTAACGTACAGTCTGTTTTTAAAACACCCGCGCCATTCTAGACCACCTTTAAAGAGAAGAAAGGGTGGTTAGTCACTCAACCTCCGTCATTCGTCCAATTACGTATCATAGTAATGATCACATGGTTGTTAGAGTTGACGGGACCGCCATACTGGTGTGGTTCAATCTACTCATATTGCCCGTATCATTCAACTCCCTCAAACGGGCTAACAAGTCTCTACATAACTACACACCTTATAGGATCTAAGTGACAACTATTACCATAATGAGAGCAGATACAGTCCTGCGACAAAATGCCTGAAACAACTTCACTGGCTGCCAATGCGCCAAAGAGCGCGTTTCAAACTCCTAGGACACGCTCATAGGGCACTCCATCACACAGGCCCTAAGATTCTACAGAACAGAATAAAGTTCTATGTCCCACCCAGATGCCTAAGGTCACGTTCCCTAGCACTAGCTGAGACCAAGAGGATAAGAAAAAGCAGGACAGGTGGACGCACTTTTTTGCACCTTGCAGCACTTCATTGGAATGAGCTCCCATTGGAGCTAAGACTAACTGAAGAACACATGGCGTTCAGGAAGAAACTTAAGACATATCTATTTCCCTAGACAAGCCGTCTGCCCCCAAACTAACCATAACTTTACTCATCATTTCTCCGCCACAACTAGCGCTGTGATGTCCCAATGGGATGAATGTTGCGCTTTACAAATAAATAAATAAATAAATAAATAAATAAATATTACTGTAAGTCACACGATACGTCAGTCAAGATATGTGGTTCGCCCGATTGTGTTTCATGATACTGATCACGTAATTTACGAAATTGACGGGACCGCCATATTGGAATGGTTCAATCCACTTATACTGCCCATAGCATCCAACTCCATAAATAAAATAATACACCCAAAATCTCCAAGAGGCTAACACATCTCTCCATAAATACCCAACATATAGAATCTTAGTAATAGCTATAGCCATATTACCATAGATCAGGTAGTGTAACAAGAAGAAGAACATGTGTCTAATCAGACATCAAAAACAAACCATTATTACATACAGAATCCAACAAAAATATCTCAATGGGGAGGTCAATATACTAACACAACTCTAATTATATATTAAATCTCTCAGAGATATCTACGTGGGAGATCACATAAATGGGATCTTATGTCATCTTATTCTTCCTACATTAGATATATAACCATAAAAGAAGTAATATGATCCGAAAGAAAAGAGAAAAAGCTGGTAAATCCAAGAAGGGTATAGAAATCAAACGACATACAATGTAATAGGGAATGTCATCACCCCTTAGGCTCATATTAGGCCAGGTGAAGACATACTCTGCCAAGGGAGGGTATAAGATGCAATTTATACTACACCATCAAAAGGCAAATAAATTAGAAAGGAAAGGCAAAAAAAGAGAGAGAAGACTTTTTATACCCCAACAACACTATACAAATTTAAAAACACACATTGAGTAAATTCAAGCAAAATAAATTGATGAGATACTAAAAACTCCAGAAAACCTATAATTTGGCCTACATACTGCCTCCAGACCATCTCTAAGATATAATGTATCTCTCGTGACCAAACATATATCCAAAATTACATATTCAGCCTCCAGGTCAACTCAGTATATATATACTATTTTCAACTTCAATTGGGCAAGGAAAGTACAAAGAGCTAGTATGTATTGGGGTCATGGCTAACCGTGGGCAATGAACTCCGCTCCGACAGCAGAGGTTGCGAAGATTTGTTAACTACACATTACACTAAAATCATGTAATTCATGCAATAATTTTTACTTCACCATGTAGCAGAGTTAGCTACTGCACCCACAACCCTTTAATAAAACAACTTTACCTTTATATGCTTAAATGCATATACCCAATTCACAAAAGTGAACTTTGAAAAATATACCAGGCAATGAGAGAGGTGATGATTTTGTGGTCACCCCTAACCTAGGGGGAGGGCAGGCAGATGCCTTGAACACAAAGAGCATAACATGCTGAATGATTCGGTAGTGGTCCCATCCTCCTAGGACTACCCCAAGCAAAGTTATGGACAAAAATACAATGCCAACCAAAGGTCCAGCAAAGCATTATGGGGCGAGATTCTAGAGTGCAGTGAATATCATAGTTGTAGTAATCGGTATTATGATTACCTCATGCTTTGGTTACTCTTTTGTACACATCTTTTATAACATGGGTTAGCCTGTTTATGTATTGTCTTAGGGGCATATTTACAAGGACGGCGATAAATAAACGCAAAGCGCGCTTAGCGCTTTTCTATTTATCGCCGTCTATCGCTGGATTATATCGCCCTGTTAACGTGTTATTTACAACGCATTTCCCAGGGCGATATAATTACCAGCGATAGCGGGAAATCGCCGCTTTGCAGGGAACATCGCTGGTTTTCCAGCGATGTTCCCTGCAAAACGGCGATAACCTTGCTGATACGACCCTGTGGTCGTATCAGCACAATCCACCCCCATATTAGGTATGCCTAAGTCTGCATTCACAGCCTGATTCCTGCCGGCGACCTGTGATTCATTCCTGATAGACAGACAGACTCTTCGGCTGTTTTCTGTCCTACGTTCCGATAATTAATATCTTTGAAATTGAAACTTTCCAGCAACATTCTAACAGGTCCAAGTTCAATTTTGGGATTAATCCCTCTTGGACGTTAAGACACTGCAATTGAACTAATGTAACCTAGTCCTGATGATGGCCTAAGACTTTTGCAGGCCGAAACGCCGTCGACTCCCACAGTGGAACTCTTGGCGCCCCAATCATGGATACCCTACACATTTAAAAATTGATTTTTCTTGTCATTTATTGTCGTGGTATCCTGAACATGTAAATCGTGGTTTTTATTTCACTTGTTGTTTGCGCCCATCCTTCTCACTGTTTATACCACGTCATGTGTCACTTGCGCCGTCACTACACTTCACGAGCACTTGTGCACAGTATTTTGTTGGTTACATGCCATTGAATGTAACGCAGTGCTACTGATCCATGTGCTTGAATATGAAGCTAATATGTCCAGCATGTATAGTACATTAAATATATTCTTCGCTTAAATGAAATATTTCCCTGGTTTCTTTCCCCTTTGGATTAAATCCTGTATAATTAACTGTGTTATTACACATGTTTGTATATTTGTCCTTTGAAACGATACCCTTGAGACATTGTTGTTTGTTATAAGTCTGCATTTTAGCAGACGTTATTTTTCGGCGAAAACGTCGGTTTTCGCCCAAAACTAACGTCTGCTAAAATGCGTTGGCAGCCTTGTAAATATCGCGATGTGCACATCAGCAATATTTACAAGGTTGTACTGCCCAGTGACGCCCACTTTGCATCTCATTAGAGATGCAAAGCGAGGCGTCGGGTAAAAGGGTGCTAACATGCGCTAATGCATGTTAGCACCCTCTTGTTAATAGGGCGATAGTTTTATCTCTGCTTTTTGGCTTTAAAAGCCAAAAAGCGGAGATAAAGCTGTTGTAAATATGCCCCTTAGTTCTTTTAGAATATTCTTGTGCTGCTTAGAAATATTAGAATGTTTGTTATTCATTCTTGAGTTGGTGTCTGTTGGAGCTGGCTGCTCTCAAGCTAGCTCCTCTTCCATGTAACCTTACAAATAAATATACTCAAGACATCACCAGCTTCCTGGGTCGTTACTACATTTGATTGGCGACGAGCTTGGTTACATGGACCGCCCTGCGTGCGAGTAATCTCATATATGAGACCCTACTTCAATTAAGCCTGTTAACTTTCAAGAGACAACACAGCGCTACCGCAACCTGGAACATTTTGAAATTCACATACATTCAGCAACTTGGAATTGTGTAATTCTTGGCTCACCATCTGACACGGTAGGACGGTTTTATTACATACTTTAAACACCGAAACCTGCTTTCTCCGTGTCGTCCTCAACTAAGTCCTTGTCAGCGCTTCTAACTGTTTCTATCGCTAAATGCGCACAATTACTAGCGCATCTCATGTTAGCGCACCTTTTAAAATTTGACACGATAACTCATTTCTGCCCCATGTCAAACGAGTATCATTGATATGTGCGCATAACAGTTACTGCATCTATACAGCGCATCTTTCAAAACGTTGCTTCCCTTCCATCACGAGTCAACATTCTCTTACCTGACGATGCCTCAGCGCCGTTTCCCTCGCGACCTGTTTGCTTTGGCCTCCATGCTGACTGTCCTGGTGACGTTCAAGCCTCAAACTCAACGCATACGTCACCACGCTTTTTCACGTTGAGAGGCCATCTTGGAACAGGCTCACTCTTTGCAGTTTAGTCTGTTTACGTGTGCATCTCACTGTAATTCACACACCAATTACACATCTATCTCTTGTCAATTACTGCGTATTACAATCGGTGATACGCACACCATTTTCGTCATTTTCTATCGACCAGCGTGTATTCAAACACCAATTTTTAGGTCTCGCCTACGCAGCGCGCATGCGCTGCTTAGGAGAGACCTTTAGAAATCGGCACAGCTTTCCCTGCAAAAACGTGCACGCGTTGCATTGCTTCCAATGACAACGCGTGCACGTCTGGCGATTCACTTGCGGGAGCGAGCAGCTGGCGCCATATGTTAATTATCGCGCCTTGCCGCTCGCTCCCGCAAGGGAATCGCGCTGGCCCCCTCCTTTCGCCCCTCCCTCTGCTGACGTGCGAGGCGCGCGCTTGTGCTTGTTTATGGAGTTGTTTGCCCAATAATCTTTGGTGCTGTTTAATGCCAGGTTTTTAATGGTCCTCAAAATTAGATGTCATTCATTCATGTTGTAGCAGGAACGGATTCCAGTATCTTGATAATATCGCCGGCCGGTGGTGCAAGACGTAGGAGTGTGAGCGGAGCACAGGGATCTCGGTGTTCGTGGTCATGGAGACGCCGCAGAGGCTGGTCACTATACTCTGCTCCCGTCCGCCTGCCTGGCCCTCGTTCTGCTGCCCGTCCCGAACTTCTTTGATTCTCGTGCCCTGACTTTCGTTCTCCTGGCCGGGTTTTTGCGGGTACGGTTGCTGTGGTTGCCGAGCTGGGGGCCGGTGGGTCTTGCAGCTTGGCCCTGCCACTCCCCAGCCGGATGGATTAGCCCAGCCCGGGGCAGTCTTGCGCAGCTAAGGAAATAACGGGCTATTGGACTACTGGGCCACAGGAGAATTTTAAGAACACCAAGAGAGGACTCGAGCTGAGCCCCTCAGGTGCTGAGTGCTGCGGGGCCTGTGGGGCCATTGAGTTTGTGGTGTTCATTCAGCGAGCTGAAGCAACTGTGGTAGAGGGTCCAGTGGCAATAGAGCCACTGTGTTAGGTTGAGCCCCCAGACTGCAGAAACGGCCCGTCTGGGATAGGGTGTGGCTTGCGGCCAAGGGTGTGCTCCCACCCTCAAAATCTTCAACCAAAGAGAGAAAACGCATAGACACGACTGCTAACTGCCCCGGAGAAGGGCTAGAGGAGTGCTCTTCCCCCTAATACCAGACACATTTCTCCTCTACTTGTCTATATTGTTCCTATGTATTAAACTATGGTACTTCCTTTAAAGCACCTTTTGTAATTGCCATTAATTCAGTAATATTGTATTTTCACCTAACGTGGTAGAAGTCACTTTAAAAGGTAAAAAGAATGAAGTACATTGATGTAAAGTATTTGAAGAACAAAAACAAAGATTGTGAAACTCCATGTGGTGACTAAAAAACAAGCATTGGCATAGCCAATAGGTCTCGCCTTTGGGACCTTATAAGTGTTTAGCCATGCAACAGTTGAAGTTGTTGCACCAAGGATATTGTGCTGCATAACTAAATACTTATAAGGTCCCAAAGGCGAGACCTATTGGCTATGCCAATGCTTGTTTTCATTCTGTGCGTACTACAAACGGTGATACGCACACCATTGTCAATTACTGTGTATTACAAGCGGTGATACGCACACCATTTTCGTCATTTTCTATCGACCAGCGTGTATTCAAACACCAATTTTTTTTTCTCATTCTGTGCGTACTACAAACGGTGATACGCATACCACTTCAGTCACTTTCTTTCCATCAGCGTATGTACTTCCAGCAGTGTGCACATCTCGGTGACACACACACCCATCAACATATACAACAACTCTCTTGTGCAATTTCTCATGCAACACGTTCTTTTCATTTTATTGTGAAATACTTCTCATTTCTCCAATATTTGTGTATTTCACGCGGTGATCCACACATTTATTTATTACAGTGTGTACTCTATGGTGACACACACACCCTTTTACTGGGTATAGCATTCTATTTCTACTTATTCTTTTTGTGTATTTCACGCTGTGATACACACACCAATATTATTTCAATTTTTCAATGTTCTTTATTTGCATTTTTTGGTGGTAATTTTATTCTGCTGCTTATTCCTCATTTTTTTGTACTTATAATGTGTACTTTACAGTCTGTAAATCCTCCTCCAGCGTTTCTTGACACTCCTGGAGAACCAGCTATCAGATGGGAGGTTTGGCATGACGCTGTTGAAACTTATCTGTGTGCCATAGGTGCAGCAATATTTATTGCTGATAGAAAGAAATGTTTACTCCTACATTCTCTTGTATTTGAAGGAAGATCTGTGTTTAAACATTTACCTGACTTACCTCAAGAAGAAGGTGGAACTATCAACGAATATAAAGAAACTGTACAAAAACTCAAACTTCGTTTTGACAAGCAGCCAAGTCTCATGGTCCTCAGGCATACATTTTTTAAAAGGAAGCAATCTGAGAGCGAAGACGTTGATTCTTACATCTCCGTTTTATGCAGATTGGCTGTGGATTGCAGGTTTGAGAACTTCACAGATCAACTCATCAGAGACCAATTTGTTTGTCATTGTAAAGACAAAAACATTAGACAAAAATTACTTACTATGGGTGATCCGTCTCTTGATGATACCATTAAACTAGCTAAGAGCATAGAAATTTCTATGGTTTCTTTAAAAGAATTAGAAGAGAAGGTTATAGAACCAGTTAATGCTATTAACCTCAATTCTTCTCTTAAATCGGTCAAGAAAATTTTTAAAGGAAGTTCCAACACGCAAAGTAAATCTTCCAAACCTGGAACATTGTTTAGTGTGGGATCAAACTCATGTTTGAGATGTGGAAACCCACCTCACGCTAAAGGTTCACGATGCCCTGCATCTAATGTTATCTGCAATTATTGGAAAAAGGTAGGACATTTTGCCAAAGTTTGCTTGAAGTTGAAAGGGCAGAAAGGTCTAAAGAAACCTGTTGTATGTCTCATTGACTCCAATTCTTCTTCTGACTCTGAAGTAGTTTCAGTCGTTACTGATTCAAACGCAAGTGATTCGTTGTGGTCACATGATGTCATAGAAGGTGATCCCAGGTCCTGTGTTGATCCCATAGTTGATATTTCTGTGGGGAGCAAGTGCATTATGCTTTTAGTCGATTCTGGTGCTAAAGTAACTATGATTACGCAAAAACTCTTTGATGATACTTGGAAAGGGAGTCAGCCTCTTCTTCCTCCAGATCGCTCTCCTGTGTCATACGAAGTTCGGAAAATTGATCTTTTGGGTTTTTTCGAAGAGGAGATGTGCTTCAAAGGGAGGAAAATAAGAGGGAAAATTTATGTTGCACTTAAAGGACTTCATATTTTAGGGTGGTTCCATCAAGGCCTATTTGGCATGATTCTTAAACCGGGAACCAAAGAACAAGTTCTTGTCGTAGGATGTCCTGATGAAATTCAAATGTTTAGAGATAAATTTCCCTCTGTATTTAGTTCTGATTTAGGTAAAATTTGTGGCTTTAAACACAGGATAATTGTTAAAGAAGGGTCCATTCCTGTAAAACACAAACTCAGAGGGGTGCCCTACAGTGTGAGGGATGACTTGGAAAAAGAACTGTTGCAACTCTGTGAGAAAGGTGTTATTGAGCCGGCTGAGTCCTCTCTGTGGCTTTCTCCTTTGGTGGTTGCTAGAAAGAGGTGTGGCCAACTCAGGGTGTGTGTTGACTTACATCCGCTTCCAAAAATCAACGACCTCTTTACCTCTACTAAAGGAGCTAAGTTTTTCACCAAGTTGGACCTTGCCAGTGCCTACCACCAGGTTGAGTTACATCCAGATTCCCGTCACCTGATGGCGTTTGTCTCCCCTCTAGGCACGTTTCAGTACCGACGTATGCCCTTTGGCTTGGCATCGGCTGCGTCGGTATTCCAGAGGGTGATGAGCAATATTCTTAATGGGGTTGACGGAGTATTAGTCTTCCAAGACAATGTCCTCATTTTTGCTAAGGATGCTTCTTCACATGATTCTATTCTACACAATGTTTTAAGTCTTTTTCAGCAACATGGTGTTGTACTTAAGTTGGAAAAATGTAAGTTTTTTTGTACCGAAGTAGAGTACTTAGGTCATGTTCTCACTCAAGAAGGTGTCAAACTGAGACCTGGTCTCCTTGAGGCTATTTCTAATGCTTCTACTCCCACTGACAAGACTGGGGTTAAATCTCTACTTGGACTCTGTGAATATTATTCGAGATTTATTCCCCATTATGCCACAATTGTGCGCCCCATCAGCAATCTTCTCAAAAAGGGGACCAAGTTTGTTTGGAGTGATGAATGTGTGTCTGCTTTTGATGAAGTTAAAGTTCTTCTAGGGAAAAGTACGGTCCTCAAGCCGTTTGATCCTAGTTTACCTTGCTGTTTAACTGTGGACGCTAGTCAAGTAGGACTAGGTGCTACTTTGACACAAGTGGAGGAGGGAGTTGAAAGAACGATAGGGTTTGCATCTAGAGTTTTAAGGGCTGCTGAGTTGCAATATTCAGTCATTGAAAGGGAGCTGTTGGCTTGCACCTAGGCTATTGATAAGTTTCATCCATTTGTATGGGGAAAAGGTGTTTTACTTCAAACTGATCACAAGCCTCTTGTTAATATATTGGGTGGGAGTGTGACTAAGTGTTGCACTCCCAGAATTATGAGAATGGTCACTAAACTGCTCCAGTACCAATTTGATGTAAGGCATATTTCTGGTGGAAAGAATGGCAGGGCAGATTTTCTCTCTCGTTTTCCTGCTACTGAAATTCATGATGATGAAATTTCTTTTTCTGATCTTATTGAAGAGGATTGCGAGGATTGTCTTGTTGCAGGAGTGGATATTCCTGAACTCAAGTTTTGTTCTGAAGATGAATGGAGATCAGCATTTTGCAGTGACTGTATCCTTCAAGAAGTTTGCAACCTTGTTAGAAATGGGTGGCCAAGAGAGAAAGTGCTTTCTCCTTCTCTTCAACCATTTGCCAAAATTGAGGATGAAATCTCTTTAGAAGATGGAATTTTCTTGCGCAATGACAAACTTATTCCTCATATTGATAGGGCTCATGAAGGACATTTAGGTTCCTCTTTTACGAAGCGGCAAATTCGTGATACCTTTTGGTGGCCTGGAATGGATTCAGAGATTGATGAGTTTGTTGGAGACTGTTGTGTTTGCAGGTCATCTGACAAATCCCTTAAAGTTTCTGTTCCTCCTCTTATGCCTGTTGAGTGTCCAGACCGTCCATGGGTCAAAGTGGGAGTTGATATTTTGGGACCATATAGTATGCTTTCTGGTGGTTCCAGATTTATTTTGGTCCTAGTTGACTATGCCTCAAAGTGGCCTGAGTACAAGCTTGTCAAAGAAGCGGACACTAAGAGTGTTATGGATGTTTTGAGCGAAGTCTGGTCTAGGGAAGGGTTTCCAGAAATACTTGTTTCTGACAATGGGAAACAGTTCGTTAGTAAAGATTTTGAGTCCTTCTTGTCTGTTTCTGGTGTAAGACACGTGAAAAGTTCCCTTTATCATCCCCAAGGGAATGGACTTGTAGAAAGGATGAATCGTGTGATTGGAGATTGTGTTAAATGGGCTAAAGCCAGCAACCATGGTATTGTTAAGGCTCTTAACAGCATGATATGGTTTTATAGGACCACTCCCCATTCATCCACCAAAGTGTCTCCTTTTGAATTGATGAGGGGTAGAAAGGCCAACACGTCTTTCCGTCCAGGGTGGATGTCCAAATGGGTTAATGCAGAGTCAGATGTCTTGAAATTGATGTCTATTGTGAAATGGAATGTTGCTTCTACTCAAGCTAAGCAGAAAGCTTGTTTTGACTCTAAGAGAGGTTCTAAGACTTCCATCCTTAAGGTTGGGGATACTGTTAAAATCAAGAAATCCTTTCATGTTAATAAGGGTGAAAGCAAATTTGGACCACCAGTCAAAGTAGTTAAGTTGGTGGGCAATGCTGTTCAGGTCGAAGGGAGGTTTTGGTGGAACCTCAGCAAAGTTGCGAAAGTTCAATCTTCTGTTTCGTGTTTGCCCTCCATGCAAGGAAGGTACTCTCCTGTTAATGCTGAATCAGTCCAAGGTAATGCCAAGAAGAGTTCCCGGGTCATTGTGAAACCTGCAAGGTATAGAGTTTAGTTTTTTTTGCCAAACTTGTTATGTATACATTTTATTATCTTTGTTAAATCCGTATGGTACAGAGTCTATTATACATATTTTTTTGGTTTTTTTTGTTAGAAGAAGGGAAGGTAATGTAGTAATCGGTATTATGATTACCTCATGCTTTGGTTACTCTTTTGTACACATCTTTTATAACATGGGTTAGCCTGTCTATGTATTGTCTTAGTTCTTTTAGAATGTTCTTGAGCTGCTTAGTAATATTAGAATGTTTGTTATTCATTCTTGAGTTGGTGTCTGTTGGAGCTGGCTGGGCTGCTCTCAAGCTAGCTCCTCTTCCATGTAACCTTACAAATAAATATACTCAAGACATCACCAGCTTCCTGGGTCGTTACTACAATAGTATTAGCTCTCAGCTGAGCCCTGGAGAGCCTGCCCCTTGAGGAATGTTTTGATATTGGATACTATAATATTCACTGCACTCTAGAATCTCGTCCCATAATGCTTTGCAGGGCCTTTGGTTGGGATTGAATTTTTGCCCATAACTCTGCTTGGGGTGGTCCTAGGAGGATGGGACCACCACCGAATCGTTCAGCATGATGTGCTCTTTGTGTTCAAGGCATCTGCTTGGTTCTCTCCCTAGGTTAGGGAGGACACCAAAATCATCACCTCTCTCACTGCTTTCTGTATTTTCATTTTCACTTTTGTGATATGACTATATGCATTTTTGCATGTAAAGATAGAGTTACTTGTTGTTTTATGAAGGGTATGTGAGGTTTCTGTTTTATTATTTAGGATGAGACGGAACTCGAGCGGAGTTCACTGAGTTTTTGTTCAATTACGCAGAATTCCGCGTAGTGGTACTCTGCCAACTACGCCCACCCTTAGTCATGGCAACACTGATCACTTTAAAAAATAATGAAGCTCATTGTCTGTGTTATGGCCATCAATTGTCGTTCTTAGGCGGCAGATCAATTTAGCCTCTGACCGTCTTAATGTCAAATCCCTGTCTCCACCTCTTTTTTCAACAGTGGTATGATCAATCCCATGAAACCAGAATTCAAACTCATCAGGGTGTACATTCTTATAGTGTTCTGTCATAGGATATCTAATATCTCCATTCAATATGGCCCTGCGATGTTCCTGTATGTGATATTTAAGGCAACTCCCCATATATATTAGGCCGCATTTTCAGCCCAATATATATACAACATACGTAGTATTACAATTGATGAAATGCCTGATATTATATTGCTGTGTTGTGTCATACATAATTTTTTTTATTTTGAGATCAACCATACATCAGTGTATACATTTTTGGGGAAATAGGGGGACAGAGGTGATTTGCTGCAAATATAAGATCTAAAGTCAAATTAGGCAACATGATCATCCTATTTGGTCCATAAATCCCTGCATTCTTTCTATAGTGAATGAACATTTTAACAAATACCTTCACGATGTGGGAGAAGGTTCTTATGCATATATGTAAATGACATTTTTGGTATTATTGTTCTTCTGTGTGTTCTTTAGGATTTGTGATGTATATATAAACATTTATATGTGGGTTGTTTTTGTATTGTAGGAAAAGAGTTTCTTTTGTCCTTGTTTGTGCCAAACCTGAGTACTAGGTCTAAATTTCCATGGGACACATGGAAATTGGAATGTATTGTTTGTCTTGTCCAATTATGTTATGTTATTTTATGTTGTACATATGTGGTTATTTATATTGTCTTTTATGCAATTATTTTCAGCCCTGATGAAGTTCCTTTGTACAATTGAACCAAACGCGTTGGCTGGATTTTAACCTGTATATTATAGATGATTAATAAAGGAAGATGATGGATTAATCTATTGGAATATGGACTTTTTTCCTGGTGCACCTTCCTACTCTTGAAAAAGAGGGTAACGTTTGTTTCTGTGAAGATACACTCTGTATTAGCATTGCATGTTCAATAATGCTTGCATTCCAAAAAATTGCACTGAACAATTCAGTACTTTAATGATTATGTTAGGCTAAACTACCACATTCGTCTTACAGTGATATTTAATTTTCATGATAATGATGGTCATGAGGTTTATTCATTGTTAGTTCAATTTCTGTTTATACTTAGATCTGGGTGAATGTTGATCACATAGACTCATTTACTAGAGTCATTTTAATCATTGAGCAAAATGTCATATTTCCGACTTTATATATTGGCTGTCAAGTCAGGGGTACACTGTTTGGCGAATACAATAATGCATTGTGTTAATTGTACAAGAAACAACATTGTTATAGACTTAAGTCCTTCCTTGCACGTTATGTTCAGTGGTGCGGCACACTTCACATTTATCTAACATTGAGAGTACCACCTCGTTATTGGTTGAATTGTGTACTACGCCATTTCCGTCTCCTGGAACGCATAATATGCATGACCGGGAAGTAGTAACATAAAGGTCACAGGATGCCATCTTCACGTATTTTGAATTTTGATTTATTCACTGCGGCTCGGTAAAGATTATATTGAATACGCGATAACGAACATGCACGATTTGGATTAGCTGGTCACCACCTGTTGGTTTTCAGCTCACAAGCTAGTTGTGACGAAAGGAAATGTTCCATACGTGTTTGTGACAATTTGGAAAAACATAGGATGATGTTTTCTTTAAGGTAATGATACTTTAACCAAACATTCAGCTTTGTCTAATGTCATTATACGTTATTGGCTAAAGATCACTGGTTGAATATAACACCATGCTTTCAATTATGCAGTTGTTTTTCATAGCGGACCTGGATGTTCAGAGAAGTGATCCGGCTTATTCGCGGCATTCGTGTTTCATATCTTTGTATTGTAAGCCTCTGTATTTATTACTGGAATATGTTTCAGAGCATGATGGGCAATTTGGTTGCATATGTAGTGCGTTCACATAAATAATGCTCTTGGTGAAGGTTACTCCGACTCATTTATGCATGAGTCTGTTGGGGACTGGTGTGAATCACAATTGTAGCATGCAAGTCACTAATACTTCACATTTTTACATAATGGATTGATGTTGGTTCTTAATCTTAAAGCTGATACTCTGTTTGCCTTAATCTTTTTACATTCATGTAACATTTAAGAATTAAAGGATTTGATGTATTTATGATAACATAACCGATAAGTGGACATAGTTATTTGTTGTTTTGCAGTGTGCCCTGAAGAAGGGTGCTAGATACCCCAAATGCATTGGGATGAACTGAAAACAGACAAGAATGGATTATTTGTTTCCATATGACTTGTTTTCATTTGTGTTTCAGCAGGATAATACACTCACAAGAATATATAAAGGTTTGTGTTGGAACCTTGATGAGAAGTTCATTGATTATTAATTTGTTGAAAATTGGGAACTTGGATATTTTTAGCCTACGGGCCATAAGTGTTGAGCACTCTGTATCTAGGAAGCTACGGTCTCCTGGTCCATTCAGACTACACAGGAAAAATTAACATATGGATGATACACTTTAATTTATAATTTTTATTAAATATTTTGGAAACTTAACTTTTAGAAAATTACAATTACCGTGCCTGAAGCTGATGGAGGCTAACCTGCATTAGGTTTCCATTCACTGAGCAACTTGTATCTAGCCTGAATAAGGTGTGGAAGAAAGTGTGAAAGCTTCTCTCAGAACAGGAACAATGGCCTGGGATTGAGAAGGTGTATTTATTTCCCTGGCTACTAGACTAGTCTAGGTGGCCCAAGGAACTATAAATGTTAAGTGACACCTGGAAAGGCCCAGCCTCTGCTCCTATAGTCAGGCTGGCACCACACCTAGTGGGAGGAAAGCAATCCCCAGAACCTTTTTTCAGTGAGCATGGAGGAGGTCGGCACATTACCATGACCATAAATCTGAGTGAGCACACAGACTCTAAACAAGAGAAAAGCTTCACTAGCTTGGATTTTGGGAATAAGGTGCACTGTGAGATTGTTTGATGTAGGGTAAACAGAAACTTCTGCAAAAGTGGGTAGGGCTGGCTTTTGGAAACTTTATACCATTAGCTAGGGAGTGATAAGGAGTCACCAATACACAATAGATGGTGCCAGGCATAAATATGGCACCCCAAGACACCATTCTTAGAACACCAACTGGATCTACAGAAGATCAGAAGAGGACTGGACCTGCTCTCAGTGACCTGTGAGGAGCGTGAAAGGATGAATCCTGCTCAGTGATTTACACAGGACAAAGCATTGTACTTCAAGAGTCAGTTGGCTGACCACCTGTGATGCTACAGGGACACAACAAGCTACAAAAGGCCTTTTCCTTGAAATGCCCAGTTGACCAGTGGCAAAAGGAGCTGGACTGGAGTTTTCTGTTGGCCTTGATCTGACACCCTCAGAGTCTCTTTCTCTCCTGAAGTTCTGAGGACATTGGATGTGTACTATTGGGGTTGTTTGGCTGCTGGAAGAAACTTTTGAAAACGTTTCCTCCCGAGATCCAGAGCATCAGTGGGACCCACCAGAAAAAGAATCTGACTGGTAGTTCCACAGCATCGGATTGTATTTTAGCTTTGTCCCATTCAAAGGTCCCTGCACCTCCCCAAAAATTACTAATCCCCCTTCTGCGTGAGGACACAGAAAATTTTCAGTGAAAAATCTCCAGAGCTCCAGCGGGACCAACCTGCTGCAGACATTTGTCCTTCAGTTCCACAGCAGCAGCTACAATTTCAGCGGGGATGAATTTTCTTCTCAAAAAGGGACAAAGTCCAATTCTGCATTGGGCTTAGAATACATTTCAACTCTTTTCTTCAAAAAGTGACAACGTTCCTTTCTGGTTTGATTTAGAAACTTTTAAAAACTTTTTGACTTTCAGACTTTCCCCAAGATCAATCCACTTGGTGTCTCCAACCAAGGTTCCATTGTAGTTATTCTCAAATTGCACTTAGGTTCTGGTCCATTGCTTCCAAAGACTATCAATGGTGCATAGTGCTTCTTGGTGCTATGTTTACTTAAAACTTGAAAAAATAATATCTCAGGTTCCCCTTATTGCTTTTTTGTCATTTTGGAATAATTTTGGTTATTACATTGTACTCTATTTTCTAATTCTCTTTGCAATTTTTATTACTAGATGTTTTGACTGTATGGCAGTTTTGGCACTGTAAAAATGCTTTACGTATTGCCCTAAGCTATGTCTGTCTTTTCTGAGCCATAGCAAACAGGGGGTTTAGCTCAATTTAATTTACTGACCTGGAGGGTTTGCTCTGACAAGAAATGTTATTGCTCCTTGAAGTGGCCAGTTGACGCACTCAAATAATAATCTGCTTTCTTACAATAGATATTTAGACTACATGAATGGATATGGAGTGCAGTTCCCACAGCGCTCTGAGATTCCAAATCAATTAAGTATTTTAAAGTATCAGTTCTCAAACACAGTTTATTTCAAAATGTACATGTCACAAACACTTAAATATATTTATATGAACTTGGAGTCTCAGTTCATTCAAACTCAGATGGCTTTGTAAGGAAATGTAGCTGCTTGGGCAGCGTTATATTACATTTCAGCTTGGGAGGCACACCATGGGTGGAGCCCGGGCATTCCCATGCATTCCCCAATGCTTTTTGGTGAGTTCCCAGACTCCCTTGAGCTAGTAAACCTGGGTATGTGTCAAAATGCTATGCCTTCACCAGTGGGGCATAACAAGGAGAAATATTTTTATTTCTCCTCATTGTTTCCTCTTTCCACATGTGTTACAATCTACAGCACACATAGAAAAAGGAAAATGCCTATAAGATTGTTTTTGTGCAGGAAGATGTCCCTTCCTGCACAAAACAATCCTGCCTGTCACATAGAGACTCTTGAACTATATTACTGCTACTGATTTCTGCGCATGGGTATTCTTACTGCTACTTGCCCCTCCTCTTAATCCTTCTCTTCTAATTAGTCTTACTTCTACTTTTACTAAATCTTACTGCTACTGTTACTTGTACTTATTCGTGTTTTTGTTTACTTATGTCAACTTTTACTCCTGCTTCTTTCCACTAATACTTATTACTGCTAACTAAGATTTTGTCAAACTATCGCCTTACCCTGTCTCTCTGCCCATGCCTCTCTTTTCATTTCCCTCTGCCCCATCCCAATGTGTATTCCCATGTCCCTGTCCCTCTCCCGCTCTCTGTCCTGTCCCCTTCTCCCCCTTTGTTCTGATGTTCCTTTATGCCTATCTCTCTTTCCTTACATGCCTTTCTCTCTTTTTTCATCTCTCTCTCTCTGTCTCTCTGTCCCTCTTATAGGGCCAGATGTACGACTGTGTGCAAAAAACGGGTGGCCCATGTACCAACCCTATTTTGTGAGTCGCTAATCAATTAGCGACTCGCAAAATAGGGTTAGCTACTCGCTATTGGGAAGGGTGTTCCAAGGGCGTCCCTTCCTAGTAGCGACTCAAAACCTATGTATGAATGTTTTGCAACTGCAAGTGTGGTCACAAAACACTCGCAGTTTACCAATCTTCTCAGAAGGGTGGTAAAGAACTCGCAAACGGGAAGGGGTCCCAGGTGACCCCTTACCCTTTGGGAATGCATGCACAAATATTTTTTAAGGGTAGGCAGTGGTCCCCTGCATTAAAAAAAAAAGCTGCTTTAATTAAAAGCAGTCCCAGACATGGTGGTCTGCTGACCGCAACAGGCCACCATCCCTGGGAGTGCCAGTCATTCCCAATGGGGTTGTAAATTGCGACAGCCTCATTAATATTTATGAGGCATGCAATTTGCGATCCCATTGGGAATAGCAAACAGTGTCTCTGACACTGTTGTACATTGATGTTTGCGACTTGCAAATTGTGACTCGCAATTTAATGCAATTTGCAAGTCGCAAACATCAATGGTCGCACATCTGGCCCTCAGTCCCTTTGCTTTTATGCACCGGTCTATGTCCATATGTTACTATGCCTCCTCTTTCTGTCTGTCCTTCTGTCCCTTGGTTCATGTCTCACTGCCCAATCTATCCATTTCTGTTCCTATGAATATCTTGTTTTTTCTGTATATATTGCTCTCTTCCTGTCCCCAAGTCCTGTACTTTGTCTCTTATCTCTGTCCATGTTCCTTTGGTTTTTCCTTCTACCACTTTCCCAGTGGTTCTGCTTCTGTCCCTGTCTCGCTATTCTTGTTCATCTGTCCCTGTCTCTCTTCCTCTTTCTCTGTTCCTTTCTCTGTCCCAGTTCCCTGTTTCCTGTCTCTCTTTCTGACCTTCATGTTCCTCTAGCTCTGCCTATGAGTCTTTGAAACATTTCCCCACTATCACTTTCCATGACTCTCTACCTCCTTATGTAGAGAAATTAGAATTTCAATATGAAACATGATATTTCTGCTGTAATTGCTATTTCTTAGAAAAAAAAATTCCCTGCTTTGCCACAATGAGGGGAACTAGTTCATTTCCTCTCTGCCTTTCTTAAGGACAGAAGGGTACTATTTTCTTTTATCTCTCACTATGTGTGTGAACATTTTGAGAATTTAATAATAAAGTGGCATTGGTGGAAAGGGTAGGTGTTGTTTCATACACAAGTCTTATCAAATGGCAGGGTAGAGCAGGGCCCTTAAGCCTAACTGGCTTGCCAAAGGTGGGGAGGAACTAATATAAGTAACTCCCTCTACCTTGGCCAAGGGCTTGAAAGTGGGTATGTGTCCTTTGCAGTGGTTGTCTTGCCTGCCTTGCCATGCTCCAATTTCAGAAATATTTGAAGACACCCCTAATTAAACAGTACCACTTCAATACAGGGTAACATCCACATCCACTCTCATAATCCAGCTAACCCTCCTATCACTAATTGACTGTATCTTTGCCTATGACCATGTACATTGTGCTACTGGTTTCGACTAAGATTACAATATACACCTAACGCATGCATACATGAATACATACAGCTCTCCCACATATCTAACACATCCTTCTGTTTTTTGATTGGTTTCCCTGGATCTCAGTTTGCCTGAAAGCTACTACCTCACCCCACATCATTAAGGCCATTGTCAAACAATTGCACCTCCATTCTGAATTCTAAAATAGCTGAAGACACAGATGAAACATTTCTTGTCTCTCTTTCCCCTGGTGCCCACTTAAATCCTTTCATCAACCTCACCTGTTTTGGAAAATTGATTAAAGTATGATATTTAATATTTTTATCAATTCAATTGTGTCTTATATGAGAAATTGGGTTGTTGGTTCACAGGGGTGTGAACTCATCGTCAAAAAACAGCCACAATCCCTGTCAGGCTGAACCATAAAAAAGTCATTAAATTAATCTGTGCTTAACCTGAGTAGCTTGGTACAAAAAGCAGTCAGGGTTAACGTAGAGGTAATGTATAAAGTATTTATGCAGCACTCAAACAGTAATAAAAAGATAACACAACACAAGAAAAAATTCCACACCAATTCTAAAACAAAGAGTACATTTTAATAAATTATTTGACACCAAAATGACAAAAATCTAATCAGTAGAACAAAAGTTATGAATTTTTCATGGTTTTAGTAAAAACTAGCACCTAAAAGATCAAAGAACCTTGGGCATTCAGTCCACTAGTGCCTCAGTGAGTCTCTTAGACTCTGCCATAATATTCTGCTGCCTGTAATCTGTTATTGTGCTCATTGTGCTGCCTGTAATTGAGTCTCTATCTCCTGTTAGTCAGTTAGTTCAAGTTCAGACTTATTTCGTTCAATTACTGTTGAGTTTTCATTTCCCGTAGTGCATCGCTGCCTGTAAGTGAGTTTTAATTGAGTTTTTGTTTCCTGTAAGTTAGTTAGTTTAAGTTCAGCCATATTTGTTCAATTTCTATCAACTTTTCATTTCCTGTACCGCACTGTTATTTATTAGCCAACTCACTATGCCACTTGCTTCTTTCCCACCTGTTTGCCGCACACTCCACTCAGCACTCCGCCCCCTCTAGGACCTACTTGATGGAGGCCGCAGGGCGACCCCATTAAGGAGATCTCTGATCTGCTCCCTCAGGGCTGCCTGGCAAGTCTCCTGGAGTCTGCCACATTATTCTGCTGCCTGTAATCTGTTATTGTGCTCATTGTGCTGACTGTAATTGAGTTTCTGTCTCCCATAAGTCAGTTAGTTTAAGTTCAGACTTATCTTGTTCAATCTCTGTTGACTTTTCCTTTACTGTCCCACAACGCTGCCTGTAATTGAGCTTCTGAATCCTGCAAGTTATTTAGTTTAAGTTAAGCCATATCTGTTCAGTTTCTGTTGACTTTTCATTTCCAGTACCTCACTATTATTTAGGAACCGGCTCACAAAGCTACTTGCACCTTTCCTGCCCGTTCGTCACTCCTGCCCCCAGCACCCTGCCCCCCTCCCAGGACCTACTTAATGGAGGCTGCAGCGCAAACCCATTTAGGAGATCTCTGATCCTCTCCCCCAGCACTGCCTCAGCACATCTCCCAGACTCTGACATACTATTCTGCTGCCTGTAATCTGTTATTGTGCTCATCATGCTACATATAGTTGAGTTTCGGTCTCTGTAAGCCAGTTAGTTTAAGTTCAGACTTATTTTGTTCAATTACTGTTGACTTTTCCACTGCACGAGACCACCCTGATTGTGGTCACTGATGACATCAGAACCCTCCTTGACCTGGGAGACACAGTGGCCTTGATCCTCCTCGGCCTCTCAGCAGTGTTCGACACCGTATCACACCATACCCTTATCAAGAGACTCCACCACATCGGGATCCAGGAAGACGCCCTCAAATGGATCGCACCCTTCCCCACAGGAGGAACCCAGAGAGTCTGCCTACCACCCTTCATGCCGGAACCCAAGAGCATAATTTGCGATGTCCCTAAAGGTTCATCCCTCAGCCCAACCCTGTTTAACACTTAAATGAAGCAGTTGGCAAATGCCAGAACCCATGGCCTCAACATCATATCCTACGCGGATGACTTCCAGCTCATCCTTTCACTCACAGAAGATCCCTGCACCACTAGGACCAACTTCCCCAACTGCAAGATTAGTGTGAGTGACTGGATGAAGTCCAGCTGCCTGAAGCTAAAGACAGATGTGTTGAAGTGCTGATCTTTGGGAACAATACCTCCTTGTGGAGCGCCACCTGGTGGCCTTCCGAACTCGGACCACACTCACACCAACAGACCACACCTGCAACCTTGGCATCATCCTAGACAGTAAACTCACCATGAAACACCAGATCAACGCAGTCACCTCCACCTACTTCCACACACTTTGTATGCTTCAAAAGATCTTCAGATGGCTCCCGGTCATCACCAGGAAAACCGTCACTCAAGCCCTAGTCACTAGCCCGCTCGACTATGGCTTGAGTCGGCTAGAATGACTTGAGTATGACTCTATGCAGGAATTACCACCAACCTCCTGAAGAAAATCCAGACGATATATAACCCAGCTGTCAAACTTATCCTTGACCTCCCCAAATGTACCCACATTACCCCACCTCAGGAACCTCCACTGGCTCCCTATCCAGCAAAGATGCCAATTCAAGATGCTGATACATGCCTACTAGGCCCTCCATGACCAAGGACCAGTATACATCAACCACCGCCTGAACTTTCACCAACATTACAGGTACCTGTGCTCCGCCTCCTTCGCCCTCGCTCACACTCCGCATCCGCTGAAGCTACAGTGGAGGACGCCCCTTCTCCTACCTCACCACCACGTTTTGGAATGACCATCCCCTCCATCCCCTCCACCTCCGAACATCTTCCTCTTTCCCAAAATTCAGAAAGGGACTCAAGACCTGGCTCTTCGACTGACCGTAGCAAGAACCTAGCACCTGGATACCTTCACATTCTGAGTTGATTGATTGATTGAGTAATGCAAGACAGGGTCATAGTCTAAAAATATGTCCAACCGCAATGGAGCACAGTACCGATACAAGAATGTATTGAGCCCCATCGACACTTGCCTTTGGACTTGGAATTATTTTCCCCAAAAAATTTCTGAGAAGGGGAAAGTGGTGGAGTCCACAGAAAGAGCGTCTTCGTACAGAACCACTGGATGAAGTTGCGATGATGATTTCTACATTCAGACATAGTCACTTTGGGAACTTGGATATTTTTAGCCTACGGGCCATAAGTATTGAGCACTCTGTATCTAGGAAGCTACGGTCTTCTGGTCCATTCAGACTACACAGGAAAAATTAACATATGGATGATACACTTTAATATATAATTTTTATTAAATATTTTGGAAACTTATCTTTTAGAAAATTACAATTATTGTGCCTGAAGCTGATGGAGGCTAACCTGCATTAGGTTTCCATTCACTGAGCAACTTGTACCTAGCCTGAATAAGATGTGGAAGAAGTGTGAAAGCTTCTCTCAGAGCAGGATCAAATGCCTCGGATTGAGAAGGTGTATTTATTTCCCTGGCAGCTAGAATTGTCTAGGTGGCCCAAGGAACTGTAATGTTAAGTGACACCTGGAAAGGCCCAGCCTCTGTTCCTATAGTCAGGCTGGCACCAAACCTAGTGGGAGGAAAGCAATCCCCAGAACCTTTTTTCAGAGAGCATGGAGGAGGGCGGCACATTACCATGACCATAAATCTGAGTGAGCACACAGGCTCTAAACAAGAGAAAAGCTTCACTAGCTTGGATTTTGGGAATAAGGTGCACTGTGAGATTGCTTGAAGTAGGGTAAACAGAAACTTCTGCAAAAGTGGGTAGGGCTGGCTTTTGGAAACTTTATACCATTAGCTAGGGAGTGATAAGGAGTCACCAATACACAATAGATGGTGCCAGGCATAAATATGGCACCCCAAGACACCATTCTTAGAACACTTACTGGATCTACAGAAGATCAGAAGAGGACTGGACCTGCTCTGAGTGACCTGTGAGGAGCCTGAAAGGATGAATCCTGCTCAGTGATTTACCCAGGACAAAGCATTGTACTTCAAGAGTCAATTGGCTGACCACCTGTGATGCTACAGGGACACAACAAGCTACAAAAGGCCTTTTCCTTGAAATGCCCAGTTGACCAGTGGCAAAAGGAGCTGGACTGGAGTTTTCTGTTGGCCTTGATCTGACACCCTCAGAGTCTCTTTCTCTCCAGAAGTTCTGAGGACCTTGGATGTGTACTATAGGGGTTGTTTGGCTGCTGGAAGAAACTTTTGGAAATGTTTCCTCCCGAGATCCAGAGCTTCAGTGGGACCCACCAGAAAAAGAATTTGACTGGTAGTTCCACAGCATCGTTGGATTTTAGCTTTGTCCCATTCAAAGGTCCCTGCAGCTCCCCAAAAATTACTAATCCCCCTTCTGCGTGAGGACACAGAAACTTTTCAGCGAAAAATCTCCAGAGCTCCAGCGAGACCAACCTGCTGCAGACATTTGTCCTTCAGTTCCACAGCAGCAGCTACAATTTCAGCGGGGATGAATTTTCTTCTCAAAAGGGACAAAGTCCAATTCTGCATTGGGCTTAGAATACATTTCAACTCTTTTCTTCAAAAAGTGACAACGTTCCTTTCTGGTTTGATTTAGAAACTTTTAAAAACTTTTTGACTTTCAGACTTTCCCCAAGATCAATCCACTTGGTGCCTCCAACCAAGGTTCCATTGTAGTTATTCTCAAATTGCACTTAGGTTCTGGTCCATTGCTTCCAAAGACTATCAATGGTGCTTAGTGCTTTTTAGTGCTATGTTTACTTAAAACTTGAAAAAATAATATCTCAGGTTCCCCTTATTGCTTTTTTGTCATTTGGGAATAATTTTGGTTATTACATTGTACTCTATTTTCTAATTCTCTTTGCAATTTTTATTACTAGATGTTTTGACTTTATGGTAACCCTGGGCGAAGTGCTACGCTACGCTCGCGTAGTTTGCGAAGTTTGCGCTACTTCGCACAACGCGAATTGCACGTAGCACAGTGCGAACACGCGTAGCGTAGCGTAGCGTAGTGCCGCAGTCATTTTTTGCTTGCTCGCGGTCCTCAACGTCAAGTTGGCGACCGCGAGCAAGCAAAATGACATCCCGGCGAGACTTTTCCTCGTTCGCGATCAGCAACATCAAGTTGCCGATCGCGAGCGTGGAAAATAAACCTCCCGGCGAGATTCTCAACGTGGGGAGGTCAGGTTTCTCATTGCGAGTGGTCGCGTATGCTCGCGACCGCTCGCGATGAGAAACTACCAGTCCGCGTTGAGAAAGCTGCCGCTCGAGTAAAAATCTACTCGAGCGGCAGTAAAAGACAGCTCGCACTGTGCAAGATGCCGTTTTCAATGATTGCACAGTGCGGACAAGCATCCGGCACTGTGCAATCATTGCGAACAGTGCGCTACGCAGTTCGCGTAGTGCTACGCGAAGCTTGCGAAGCGCGAACTGCACTTTGCGTAGCTTCGCGAAGCATTACTTCGCGAACTACGCCCACCCTTACTTTATGGCAGTTTTGGCACTGTAAAAATGCTTTCCGTATTGCCCTAGGCTATGTCTGTCTTTTTTGAGCCATAGCAAACAGGGGGTTTAGCTCATTTTAATTTACTGACCTGGAGGGTTTGCTCTGACAAGAAATTTTATTGCTCCTTGAAATGGACAGTTGAAGTCTTCAAATAATAATCTGCTTTCTTATAATAGATATTTAGACTACATGAATGGATATGGAGTGCAGTTCCTACAGCACTCTGAGATTCCAAATCAATTAAGTATTTTAAAGTATCAGTTCTCAAACACAGTTTATTTCAAAATGTACATGTCACAAACACTTAAATATATTTATATGAACTTGGAGTCTCAGTTCATTCAAACTCAGATGGCTTTGTAAGGAAATGTAGCTGCTTGGGCAGCGTTATATTACATTTCAGCTTGGGAGGCATACCATGGGTGGAGCACGGGCATTCCCATGCATTCCCCAATGCTTTTTGGTGAGGTCCCAGACTTCCTTGAGCTAGTAAACCTGGGTATGTGTCAAAATGCTATGCCTTCACCAGTGGGGCATAACAAGGAGAAATATTTTTATTTCTCCTCATTGTTTCCTCTTTCCACATGTGTTGCAATCTACAGCACACATAGAAAAAGGAAAATGCCCCTAAGATTATTTTTGTGCAGGAAGATGTCCCTTCCTGCACAAAACAATCCTGCCTGTCACATAGAGACTCTTGAACTATATTACTGCTACTGATTTCTATGCATGGGTATTCTTACTGGTACTTGCCCCTCCTCTTAATCCTTCTCTTCTAATTAGTCTTACTTCTACTCTTACTAAATCTTACTGCTACTGTTACTTGTACTTATTCGTGTTTTTGTTTACTTATGTCAACTTTTACTCCTGCTTCTTTCCACTACTACTTATTACTGCTAACTAAGATTTTGTCAAACTATTGCCTTACCCTGTCTCTCTGCCCATGCCTCTCTTTTCATTTCCCTCTGCCCCATCCCAATGTGTATTCCCATGTCCCTGTCCCTCTCCCGCTCTCTGTCCTGTCCCCTTCTCCCCCTTTTTTCTGATGTTCCTATATGCCTATCTCTCTTTCCTTACATGCCTTTCTCTCTTTTTTCATCTCTCTCTCTCTGTCTCTCTGTCCCTCTTATATGGCCAGATGTACGACTGTGTGCAAAAAACGGGTGGCCCATGTACCAACCCTATTTTGCGAGTCGCTAATCGATTAGCGACTCGCAAAATAGGGTTAGCTACTCGCTATTGGGAAGGGTGTTCCAAGGGCGTCCCTTCCTAATAGCGACTCAAAAACCTATGAATGAATGTTTTGCGACTGCAAGTGCGGTCACAAAACACTTGCAGTTTACCAACCTTCTCAGAAGGGTGGTAAAGCACTCGCAAACGGGAAGGGGTCCCCATGTGACCCCTTACCCTTTGGGAATGCATGCACAAATATTTTTTAAGGGTAGGCAGTGGTCCCCTGCATTAAAAAAAAAGCTGCTTTAATTAAAAGCAGTCCCAGACATGGTGGTCTGCTGACCGCAACAGGCCACCATCCCTGGGAGTGCCAGTCATTCCCAATGGGGTTGTAAATTGCGACAGCCTCATTAATATTTATGAGGCATGCAATTTGCGATCCCATTGGGAATAGCAAACAGTGTCTCTGACACTGTTGTACATTGATGTTTGCGACTTGCAAATTGTGACTCGCAATTTAATGCAATTTGCAAGTCGCAAACATCAATGGTCGCACATCTGGCCCTCAGTCCCTTTGTTCTTATGCACCGGTCTATGTCCATATGTTACTATGCCTCCTCTTTCTCTCTGTCCTTCTGTCCCTTGGTTCATGTCTCACTACCCAGTCTATCCATTTCTGTTCCTATGAATATCTTGTTTTTTCTGTATATATTGCTCTCTTCCTGTCCCCAAGTCCTGTACTTTGTCTCTTATCTCTGTCCATGTTCCTTTGGTTTTTCCTTCTACCACTTTCCGAGTGGTTCTGCTTCTGTCCCTGTCTCGCTATTCTTGTTCATCTGTCCCTGTCTCTCTTCCTCTTTCTCTGTTCCTTTCTCTCCTGCAGTGGCCATGTCACTGTCTATGTTCCTCTGCCCCTGTCTCAGTCTATCTATCCTTTGGATTATCTTTGTGTCCCTCTGTCTTTGTTCTGTTCCTCTCTCTGAGTTCCTCTGTCCCAGTTCCCTGTTTCCTGTCTCTCTTTCTGACCTTCATGTTCCTCTAGCTCTGCCTGTGAGTCTTTGAAACCTTTCCCCACTATCACTTTCCATGACTCTCTACCTCCTTATGTAGAGAAATTAGAATTTCAATATGAAACATGATATTTCTGCTGTAATTGCTATTTCTTAGAAAAACAAATTCCGCGTTTGCCACAATGAGGGGAGCTAGTTAATTTCCTCTCTGCCTTTCTTAGGGACAGAAGGGTACTATTTTGTTTTATCTCTCACTATGTGTGTGAACATTTTGAGAATTTAAAAATAAAGTGGCATTGGTGGAAAGGGTAGGTGTTGTTTCATACACAAGTCTTATCAAATAGCAGGGTAGAGCAGGGCCCTTACGCCTAACTGGCTTGCCAAAGGTGGGGAGGAACTAATATAAGTAACTCCCTCTACCTTGGCCAAGGGCTTGAAAGTGGGTATGTGTCCCTTGCAGTGGTTGTCTTGCCTGCCTTGCCATGCTCCAATTTCAGAAAGATTTGAAGACACCCCTAATTAAACAGTACCACTTCAATACAGGGTAACATCCACATCCACTCTCATAATCCAGCTAACCCTCCTATCACTAATTGACTGTATCTTTGCCTTTGACCATGTACATTGTGCTACTGGTTTCGACTAGGATTACAATATACACCTAACGCATGCATACATGAATACATACAGCTCTCCCACATATCTAACACATCCTTCTGTTTTTTGATTGGTTTCCCTGGATCTCAGTTTGCCTGAAAGCTACTACCTCACCCCACATCATTAAGGCCATTGTCAAACAATTGCACCTCCATTCTGAATTCTAAAATAGCTGAAGACACAGATTAAACATTTCTTTTCTCTCTTTCCCCCTGGTGCCCACTTAAATCCTTTCATCAACCTCACCTGTTTTGGAAAATTGATTAAAGTATGATATTTAATATTTTTATCAATTCAATTGTGTCTTATATGAGAAATTGGGTTGTTGGTTGACAGGGGTGTGAACTCATCGTCAAAAAACAGCCACAATCCCTGTCAGGCTGAACCATAAAAAAGTCATTAAATTAATCTGTGCTTAACCTGAGTAGCTTGGTACAAAAAGCAGTCAGGGTTAACGTAGAGGTAATGTATAAAGTATTTATGCAGCACTCAAACAGTAATAAAAAAAAAACACAACACAAGAAAAATTCCACACCAATTCTAAAAAAGAGTACATTTTAATAAATTATTTGACACCAACATCACAAAAATCTAATCAGTAGAACCAAAGTTATGAATTTTTCATGGTTTTAGTAAAAAATAGCACCTAAAAGATCAAAGAACCTTGGGCATCCAGTCCACTAGTGCCTCAGTGAGTCTCTTAGACTCTGCCATAATATTCTGTTGCCTGTAATCTGTTATTGTGCTCATTGTGCTGCCTATAATTGAGTCTCTATCTCCTGTTAGTCAGTTAGTTCAAGTTCAGACTTATTTCGTTCAATTACTGTTGAGTTTTCATTTCCCGTAGTGCATCGCTGCCTGTAAGTGAGTTTTAAGTGAGTTTTTGTTTCCTGTAAGTTAGTTAGTTTAAGTTCAGCCATATTTGTTCAATTTCTATCAACTTTTCATTTCCTGTACCGCACTGTTATTTATTAGCCAACTCACTATGCCACTTGCTTCTTTCCCACTTGTTTGCCGCTCCCTCCACTCAGCGCTCCGCCCCCTCTAGGACCTACATGATGGAGGCCGCAGGGCGACCCCATTAAGGAGATCTCTGATCTGCTCCCTCAGGGCTGCCTGGCAAGTCTCCTGGAGTCTGCCACATTATTCTGCTGCCTGTAACCTGTTATTGTGCTCATTGTGCTAACTGTAATTGAGTTTCTGTCTCCCGTAAGTCAGTTAGTTTAAGTTCAGACTTATCTTGTTCAATCTCTGTTGACTTTTCATTTACTGTCCCACGCCGCTGCCTGTAATTGAGCTTCTGAATCCTGTAAGTTATTTAGTTGAATTTAAGCCTGGCAAGTTGAAAATCTCCAGAAGGACAAGGCTGCAGTCTGTACCAAAACAGTTCCAGTAGGTCGGATATCCCTTTTGCGAAAGATCGCTGAATAGGATTTGCTTCTGTGGAGAAGAACGTAAGGGGAGCAGCCATAAAGTCAGGCCGACCGGCAATGCACTTTAGGCAGATCGACAAACAGGTTGGTCCCGGTTTTACCTAAGTTCTCATAGCAGGTTTTAGTTAAGTTTTGGATTTTGGCTATCTGGACACTTTTAGCCCCACAACCAAGGATCTAGGACTGGTGGACACCACCTCAGGTTCAGGACTTACACACGCTGGGTCCAGGTGTGGGTCCAAGATTGTCTGAGCCTTGTCTGTGTCTGTTCCTCTGTACAGAACGCCTGCAAACTAGTCCTTTGACTACTCTAGTAGTCCTGGGTTCAGGTGAAGATACAGGGCTCAAACATCAGGACTGGCCTCCGATGGTTCAAGGCAGGCTCCAGGCAGCAAAGTAGCTTTTACAAGTGCAGCAAGAAATCTTATAAAGTACACAGTAGGCCACAGCAGCAGGCAGTCCTCTGAGAGTCCTTCCACAGGTCCAGAAAGTAAACTGAAGAGTGGGCCTGAGGGCCCTATTTTTATACCTGGTGCCTTCTTTGATGTTGGGAGAATTTTCTAGAGGTTTTTCTTTGAGGTGGTCGGAATTTGCTGACTCACCTGCCGCTGCTCCAAGCTGGCTGCACAAACAATGTGGAGGTAACAAGCTTTTTGTCTGAAGGCAGAGCACAGCCTGTTCAGTTGCAAGTGGGGCTGTGCCCAGCTCAGCCTCCCCCATTCTTCCAGCAGATGGCCTATTCAGGGACACCTAAACTTTTCATCTTCATCGAATACCAACGGATACCGATATAACAATGTGGGCTATAATGCCCCAGTTTTTCACCTGTTTTCGGTGCTTGAAGGGGTTGATTGATTTATGGATGTTGGGGGGCATGACAGTCATATTGGGCATGATGCAACTAACCTTGGATTTCACATGGCAAAATCACTGCAGAAGGCGCATGTTTTGTTCAGTATCACAGTTTGATGATGCTGGGAGCCAAGTTGACAGCAGCCCGATTCCCTGAATTATGATGGGGGTGTAATAGAGTAAACAAGAGTTTTCAATTGCCCCTGTGAGGGGGAAAGACCATCACACAGCCCAGTTGGTAGACGTAATGGGGACCCAGCACAATCAGGCAATCACATGCTCACATGCTTAGATGAATCCCACCATAGTAAGACTGCCCACTGACACACTCCCTCACTACAACACTGGGGCAAGTATAGGGGAAGGGAATACTGAGGGGGCAGGCATTACTGAGCCTAACTCCCCAACCATTGATGTGTTTTCCACTCACTTATCCACCCTACCGGAAGAAGTATTTAAAATTGTGGGTGGGGTTCTCAATTGACAATATGAGCCCCTTGTTGAAGAGGAGGATAGGGTTTGTGTTATCCCTGAGTTACCCCATTAAAAACAGTCCCCCCTGGCCCTACAATGAAATGCCCTGGTCCCAAAACATCGCATTTGTGCATGTAATCTGTGACTGGGGGTGAGTGTCTGAAAAGATTCAGCGCTCCGTCCATCATTTCCTTGTGTTTGCTTTGTTTGCCCTAAGTTGGCAGGGTATGCCCAGTTGTGGGTCCCTTGCTCACTTTGCCACTGGATTCAAGCTAGCCTGGCTGATGAAGGGTGTTAGCCCGAAACCGGTGCCAGGATACTTGATTCCGGTCCAGGGAAGACATTGCTTGGCAGTTCAGTCTGGACTGTTCCCATGAGGCACAGGGTCAAGACTGATTTGCATATAGCTGTGTCTGTACTGGGGTTTCAAATTGAGCTAAAGAATGATGATGGATTCAACCCAGATCTGTGACTTGGGGTGAGTGTTTGAAAAGTTTCAGCACTCCGTCCATCATCTCCTTGTGTTTGCTTTGTTCGCCCTAAGTTGGCAGGGTATGCCCAGACCCAGACGTGGGTCACTTGCTCCCTTTGCCACTGGATTCAAGCTAGCCTGGCTGATGAGGGCTGTTAGCCCGAAACCGGTGCCAGGATGCTTGATTCCGGTCCAGGGAATACATGGCTTGGCAGTTCGGTCTGTACTGTTTCCATGAGGCACAGGGTCAAGATTGATCTGAATATAGCTGTGTCTGAACTGGGGTGGCAAAGTGAGCTAAAGAATGATGATGGATTCACCCCAGGTCTGTGACTGGGGGTGAGTGTTTGAAAAGTTTCAGCACTCCATCCATCATCTCCTTGTGTTTGCTTTGTTCGCACTCAGTTGGCAGGGTCTGCCCAGAAGTGGGTCCCTTGCTCACTTTGTCACTGGATTCAAGCTAGCCTGGCTGATGAGGGCTGTTAGCCCGAAACCTGTCCCAGGATGCTTGATTCCGGCACAGGGAAGACATGGCTTGGGAGTTCGGTCTGGACTGTTCCCATGAAGCACAGGTCAAGACTGCTTTGCATATAGCTGTGTCTGAACTGGGGTGGCAAAGTGAGCTAAAGAATGATGATGGATTCAACCCAGATCTGTGACTGGGGGTGAGTGTTTGAAAAGTGTCAGCACTCCGTCCATCATCTCCTTGTGTTTGCTTTGTTCGCCCTAAGTTGGCAGGGTTTGCCCAGACGTGGGTCTCTTGCTCACTTTGCCACTAGATTCAAGCTAGCCTGGCTGATGAGGGCTGTTAGCCCGAAACCGGTGCTAGGATGCTTGATTCCGGTCCAGGGAAGACATGGCTTGGCAGTTCGGTCTGGACTGTTCCTATGAGGCACAGGGTCAAGACTGATTTGCATATAGCTGTGTCTGAACTGGGGTGGCAAATGTGAGCTAAAGAATGATGATGAATTCAACCCAGATCTGTGACTGGGGGTGAGTGTTTCAAAAGTTTCAACACTCCGTCCATCATCTCCTTGTGTTTGCTTTGTTCGCCCCAAGTTGGCAGGGTATGGCCAGACGTGGTTCCCTTGCTCACTTTGCCACTGGATTCAAGCTAGCCTGGCTGATGAGGGCTGTTAGCCCGAAACCAGTCCCAGGATGCTTGATTCTTTTCCAGTGAAGACATGGATTGGCAGTTCAGTCTGGACTGATTTGCATATAGCTGTGTCTGAACTGGGGTGGCAAAGTGAGCTAAAGAATGATGATGGATTCAACCCAGATCCGTGACTGGGGGTGAGTTTTTGAAAAGTTTCAGCACTTTGTCCATCATCTCCTTGTGTTTGCGTTGTTCGCCCTAAATTGGCAGGATATGCCTAGACATGGGCCCCTTGCTCACTTTGCCAGTGGATTCAAGCTAGCCTGGCTGATGAGGGATGTTAGCCTGAAAGCGGTCCCAGGATTCTTGATTCCGGTCCAGGGAATACATGGCTTGGCAGTTCGGTCTGGACTGTTCCCATGAGGCACAGGGTCAAGACTGATTTGCATAAAGCTGTGTCTGAGCCTGGGTGGCAAAGTGAGCTAAAGAATGATGATGGATTCAACCCAGATCTGTGACTGGGGGTGAGTGTTTGAAAAGTTTCAGCACTCCATCCATCATCTCCTTGTGGTTGCTTTGTTCTCCCAAAGTTGGCAGGGTATGCCCAGACATGGGTCCCTAGCTCACTTTTCCACTGGATTCAAGCTAGCCTGGCTGATGAGGGCTGTTAGCCCGAAACCGGTGCCAGGATGCTTGATTCCGGTCCAGGGAAGACATTGCTTGGCAGTTCGGTCTGGACTGTTCCCATGAGGCACAGGGTCAATACTGATTTCCATATAGCTGTGTCTGTTCTGGGGTTTCAAAGTGAGCTAAAGAATGATGATGGATTCAACCCAGATCTGTGACTTGGGGTGAGTGTTTGAAAAGTTTCAGCACTCCGTCCATCATCTCCTTGTGTTTGCTTTGTTCGCCCTAAGTTTGCAGGGTATGCCCAGACCCAGACGTGGGTCCCTTGCTCCCTTTGCCACTGGATTCAAGCTAGCCTGGCTGATGAGGGCTGTTAGCCCGAAACCGGTGCCAGGATGCTTGATTCCGGTCCAGGGAAGACATTGCTTGGCAGTTCAGTCTGGACTGTTCCCATGAGGCACAGGGTCAAGACTGATTTGCATATAGCTGTGTCTGTACTGGGGTTTCAAATTGAGCTAAAGAATGATGATGGATTCAACCCAGATCTGTGACTTGGGGTGAGTGTTTGAAAAGTTTCAGCACTCCGTCCATCATCTCCTTGTGTTTGCTTTGTTCGCCCTAAGTTGGCAGGGTATGCCCAGACCCAGACGTGGGTCACTTGCTCCCTTTGCCACTGGATTCAAGCTAGCCTGGCTGATGAGGGCTGTTAGCCTGAAACCGGTGCCAGGATGCTTGATTCCGGTCCAGGGAATACATGGCTTGGGAGTTCGGTCTGGACTGTTCCCATGAAGCACAGGTCAAGACTGATTTGCATGTAGCTGTGTCTGAACTGGGGTGGCAAAGTGAGCTAAAGAATGATGATGAATTCAACCCAGATCTGTGACTGGGGGTGAGTGTTTGAAAAGTGTCAGCACTCCGTCCATCATCTCCTTGTGTTTGCTTTGTTCGCCCTAAGTTGGCAGGGTTTGCCCAGACGTGGTTCCCTTTCTCACTTTGCCACTGGATTCAAGCTAGCCTGGCTGATGAGGGCTGTTAGCCCGAAACCGGTGCCAGGATGCTTGATTCCGGTCCAGGGAAGACATGGCTTGGCAGTTCGGTCTGGACTGTTCCCATGAGGCACAGGGTCAAGACTGATTTGCATATAGCTGTGTCTGAACTGGGGTGGAAATGTGAGCTAAAGAATGATGATGAATTCAACCCAGATCTGTGACTGGGGGTGAGTGTTTCAAAAGTTTCAACACTCCGTCCATCATCTCCTTGTGTTTGCTTTGTTCACCCTAAGTTGGCAGGGTATGCCCAGACGTGGGTCCCTTGCTCACTTTGCCACTGGATTCAAGCTAGCCTGGCTGATGAGGGCTGTTAGCCCGAAACCAGTCCCAGGATGCTTGATTCTTGTCCAGTGAAGACATGGCTTGGCAGTTCATTCTGGACTGATTTGCATATAGCTGTGTCTGAACTGGGGTGGCAAAGTGAGCTAAAGAATGATGATGGATTCAACCCAGATCCGTGACTGGGGGTGAGTTTTTGAAAAGTTTCAGCACTCCGTCCATCATCTCCTTGTGTTTGCCTTGTTCGCCCTAAATTGGCAGGATATGCCTAGACATGGGCCCCTTGCTCACTTTGCCAGTGGATTCAAGCTAGCCTGGCTGATGAGGGCTGTTAGCCCGAAACCGGTGCCAGGATGCTTGATTCCGGTCCAGGGAAGACATGGCTTGGAAGTTTGGTCTGGACTGTTCCCATGAGGCACAGGGTCAAGACTGATTTGCATATAGCTGTGTCTGAACTGGGGTGGCAAAGTGAGCTAAAGAATAATGATGGATTCAACCCAGATCTGTGACTGGGGGTGAGTGTTTGAAAAGTTTCAACACTCCGTCCATCATCTCCTTGTGTTTGCTTTGTTCGCCCTAGGTTGGCAGGGTATGCCCAGATGTGGGTCCCTTGCTCACTTTGCCACTGGATTCAAGCTAGCCTGGCTGATGAGGGCTGTTAGCCCAAAACCGGTCCCAGGATTCTTGATTCCGGTCCAGGGAAGGCATGGCTTGGCAGTTCGGTCTGGACTGTTCCCATGAGGCACAGGGTCAAGACTGATTTGCATATAGCTGTGTCTGAATTGGGGTGGCAAAGTGAGCAAAAGAATGATGATGGATTCAACCCAGATCTGTGACTGAGGGTGAGTGTTTAAAACGTTTCAGCACTCCGTCCATCATCTCCTTGTGTTTGCTTTGTTCGCCCAAAGTTGGCAGGGTATGCCCAGACCCAGACATGGGTCCCTTGCTCCCTTTGCCACTGGATTCAAGCTAGCCTGGCTGATGAGGGCTGTTAGCCCGAAACCGGTGCCAGGATGCTTGATTCCGGTACAGGGAGGACATTGCTTGGCAGTTCGGTCTGGACTGTTCCCATGAGGCACAGGGTCAAGACTGATTTGCATATAGCTGTGTCTGTACTGGGGTTTCAAAGTGAGCAAAAGAATGATGATGGATTCAACCCAGATCTGTGACTTGGGGTGAGTGTTTGAAAAGTTTCAGCACTCCGTCCATCATCTCCTTGTGTTTGCTTTGTTCGCCCTAAGTTGGCAGGGTATGCCCAGACCCAGACGTGGGTCCCTTGCTCCCTTTGCCACTGGATTCAAGCTAGCCTGGCTGATGAGGGCTGTTAGCCCGAAACCGGTGCCAGGATGCTTAATTCTGGTCCAGGGAAGACATGGCTTGGCAGTTCGGTCTGGACTGTTTCCATGAGGCACAGGGTCAAGATTGATTTGAATATAGCTGTTTCTGAACTGGGGTGGCAAAGTGAGCTAAAGAATGGTGTTGGATTCACCCAAGATCTGTGACTGGGGGTGAGTGTTTGAAAAGTTTCAGCACTCCTTCCATCATCTCCTTGTGTTTGCTTTGTTCGCCCTAAGTTGGCAGGGTATGCCCAGACGTGGGTCCCTTGCTCACTTTGCCACTGGATTCAAGCTAGCGTAGCTGATGAGGGCTGTTAGCCCGAAACCGGTCCCAGGATTCTTGATTCCGGTCCAGGGACGACATGGCTTGGCAGTTCGGTCTGGACTGTTCCCATGAGGCACAGGGTCAAGACTGATTTGCATATAGATGTGTCTGAACTGGGGTGGCAAAGTGAGCTAAAGAATGATGATGGATTCAACCCAGATCTGTGACTTTCGGTGAGTGTTTGAAAAGTTTCAGCACTCCGTCCATCATCTCCTTGTGTTTGCTTTGTTCGCCCTAAGTTGGCAGGGTGTGCCCAGACGTGGGTCCCTTGCTCACTTTGCCATTGGATTCAAGCTCGCCTGGCTGATGAGGGCTGTTAGCCCGAAACCGGTCCCAGGATGCTTGATTCCGGTCCGGGGAAGACATGGCTTGGCAGTTTGGTGTGGACTGTTCACATGAGGCACAGGGTCAAGACTGATTTGCATATAGCTGTATCTGAACTGGGGTGGCAAATTGAGCTAAAGAATGATGATGGATTCAACCCAGATCTGTGACTGGGGGTGAGTGTTTGAAAAGTTTCAGCACTCCGTCCATCATCTCCTTGTGTTTGCGTTGTTCGCCCTAAATTGGCAGGATATGCCTAGACATGGGCCCCTTGCTCACTTTGCCAGTGGATTCAAGCTAGCCTGGCTGATGAGGGCTGTTAGCCCGAAACCGGTGCCAGGATGCTTGATTCCGGTCCAGGGAAGACATGGCTTGGAAGTTTGGTCTGGACTGTTCCCATGAGGCACAGGGTCAAGACTGATTTGCATATAGCTGTGTCTGAACTGGGGTGGCAAAGTGAGCTAAAGAATAATGATGGATTCAACCCAGATCTGTGACTGGGGGTGAGTGTTTGAAAAGTTTCAACACTCCGTCCATCATCTCCTTGTGTTTGCTTTGTTCGCCCTAGGTTGGCAGGGTATGCCCAGATGTGGGTCCCTTGCTCACTTTGCCACTGGATTCAAGCTAGCCTGGCTGATGAGGGCTGTTAGCCCAAAACCGGTCCCAGGATTCTTGATTCCGGTCCAGGGAAGGCATGGCTTGGCAGTTCGGTCTGGACTGTTCCCATGAGGCACAGGGTCAAGACTGATTTGCATATAGCTGTGTCTGAATTGGGGTGGCAAAGTGAGCAAAAGAATGATGATGGATTCAACCCAGATCTGTGACTGAGGGTGAGTGTTTAAAACGTTTCAGCACTCCGTCCATCATCTCCTTGTGTTTGCTTTGTTCGCCCAAAGTTGGCAGGGTATGCCCAGACCCAGACATGGGTCCCTTGCTCCCTTTGCCACTGGATTCAAGCTAGCCTGGCTGATGAGGGCTGTTAGCCCGAAACCGGTGCCAGGATGCTTGATTCCGGTACAGGGAGGACATTGCTTGGCAGTTCGGTCTGGACTGTTCCCATGAGGCACAGGGTCAAGACTGATTTGCATATAGCTGTGTCTGTACTGGGGTTTCAAAGTGAGCAAAAGAATGATGATGGATTCAACCCAGATCTGTGACTTGGGGTGAGTGTTTGAAAAGTTTCAGCACTCCGTCCATCATCTCCTTGTGTTTGCTTTGTTCGCCCTAAGTTGGCAGGGTATGCCCAGACCCAGACGTGGGTCCCTTGCTCCCTTTGCCACTGGATTCAAGCTAGCCTGGCTGATGAGGGCTGTTAGCCCGAAACCGGTGCCAGGATGCTTAATTCCGGTCCAGGGAAGACATGGCTTGGCAGTTTGGTCTGGACTGTTTCCATGAGGCACAGGGTCAAGATTGATTTGAATATAGCTGTGTCTGAACTGGGGTGGCAAAGTGAGCTAAAGAATGGTGATGGATTCACCCAAGATCTGTGACTGGGGGTGAGTGTTTGAAAAGTTTCAGCACTCCGTCCATCATCTCCTTGTGTTTGCTTTGTTCGCCCTAAGTTGGCAGGGTATGCCCAGACGTGGGTCCCTTGCTCACTTTTTGTATTGTATTGTATTGTAATTGCATTTATATAGCGCTTACTACCCCTGACGAGGCGTCGAAGCGCTTTTTCGGCGAGTAGCACGCTACTCCGGGACCCATAGAGGATTAGTGTTGAATTAGTATAGTGAAACATGCAAGTACATTTTAAGTGATGGATAGGTTAGGCAGTTATTTGGATTTGGAATGATAGCAGAAGGATAGAGGAGGAAAAAAAGGTTTGTATTTATATAGCGCTGGTTACCCCTGATGGGGTGTTGAAGCATGCTACTCTGGAAGCCCATCAAGGATTAGTGGTGAATTAATATGGTGAAAATATGAAAGTAGTTTCAGTGGTGGATATTAGTCAGTTATTTGGAGTGAGAAGGATAGCGGAGGGATAAAAGGGAAGAAAGGTTTGCATTCATATAGCACTTGTTACCCCTGATGAGTGTTGAAGCGCTTTTCTGGCGAGTAGCACGCCACTCCGGAACCCATTAAGGATTAGTGTTGAACATTAGTCTAGTAAAAAATGAAGTAACTTTGATTAGTGGACATGTTATTCAGTTATTTGGGTAGAGAAGGGTAGGTGGCGGGATAGAAGAGGGAAAGAGGTTTGTATTTATATAGCGCTTGCTACCCCTGATGGGGTTTTGAAGCGCAAGTAGCACGCTACTCTGGAACCCAGAAGTATTAGTGTTGAATTATTATGGTGAAACATGAAAGTAATTTTAGTGGTGGATATGTTAGTCAGTTATTTGGATTGAGAAGGGTTGGGGAGGGTAGGAAGGGAAAAAGGTTTGCATTTATATAGCGCTTGTAACCCTGATGGGGTGTTGAGACGCTTTATTGGCGAGTAGCACGCTACTCTGGAACCCATAAAGGATTAGTGGTGAATTAGTATAGTTGAAAATTGAATATGTTAGACTGTTAATTGTGATTGAAAAGGATAGTGGAGGGATAAAAGAGTGAAGGATTTTTCGTTTTTTTTTATAGGTCTTAGCAGTAGGAGGGGGAGAAGGGGTTTGAGGGGAGGAGTCAGGGAAGAGTTTAGAAAGGTTTGTTTTAGGGCATCGGTATAGTAAAAGAGGTGTCCGATGATGCAAGGAGGGTAGAGTAGGCGAGAGTCTAGAAAGGGTTATTTTGGTGGTCATAGTAGTGGTATGGGGTTTGGGATAAATGAGTGTGGATGTAGAGGATATATTGATAGATGTATAGGATGAGAGATAGGGTAGTGCATTGGAAAGAGTAGTAGAAAGAAGTTTGAGATGAGTCAGAAGGTTGGGCTAGAAGATATATTGAGATAAGTATAGGCTGAGAACTGGGGTAGTGCCTTGGAAATGCTAAATTAGAAGAAAGTGATAAATATATAGATCCATAAATACATTGAAAGTATATAGATACATAAAGGAGGTAAGTATATGCAGATTAAAGATATGGATAGAGGCACAGGATGAGAAATAGGGTAGTGCATTGGATATGCTTTTTCAGGAGAAAAGTTAACAGAGACACACAGTTCCAAGTACATGGAAGGTACATAGATGCACAATGGAAGTTAGTGCATGTAGACCAAAGATGATATTTATTTATTATTATTATTTTTATTTTTTTCTTCTCAACAACATAATTATTGTACATGTTTATACAAAGCAATACACAAAGATAGGTACATGTCTATAGTGAAAACAAATGCTTATATACAGAGGGATATGCTGTAAATTTCTGTTTGCGTATGGTGCTTATGTGGGGAAAAGCCAATTCTTGAGTAGTTTTCTGAAGATAAGGTGGCTGTCGGTGGATCTTATGTTGGGGGTAAAGAGTTCCATAGTTTGGCTGCTTGAACAGAGAAGGATGTGCCACCCATGGTTTTTTTCTTGTATCTTGGGATTTTGAGGCGAGATGCTCCTTTAGAGCGGAGGTTCCTCTGTTGAATGTGTTTGGTGATTTTATTCCTGATGAAGAGTGGTCCCATTCCATGTATTGCTTTGTGGGTGATACAAAGCAGCTTGAACGTGGATCTTCTGGCAACCGGTAACCAATGCAGGGCTTTCAAGGCAGGGGATATGTGGTCTCGCGGTTTGATATGTAAGAGTAGTCTGGCAGCCGAGTTCTGAATCCGTTGTAGTCTTTTCATGGTCGTCAAAGGTGATCCGTGGTAGAGGCTATTGGCGTAATCGAGTTTGGACAGGACAAGGGAGATGGTAGCTTGGACCTTGTGCGGAAATCCCAAATGAGGGAAAATTTGTCGCAGCGTTTTTATAGTGACAAAGCTTGATCTTGCTAGTTTGTCCACTTGGGCATTCATCGACAGCTTGGAGTCCATGGTCATTCCTAGGTTTCTTACTTCCTTCGATACTTTAGGTGGTGATCCCAGTTCATTAGGCCATGCGGCAAGCGGGTTGTAATGTTTCCAATCGCCACACGTGAGTATTTCCGTTTTTGAAGTATTCAATTTGAGATGGCTCCAAGTCATCCACTGATCCACGGCTCTGAGACAGCTGAAAATTGGTGATTTTCCAATGTCTTTGGGGCATTCCAGTTGAAGGAGTATTTGCGTGTCATCTGCATAGTTATAGCACGTGAGGTGAAATTTATTGATCAGTACTGGTAATGACTTCATGTAGATGTTGAAAAGCATGGGTGAGATGATAGAGCCTTGAGGGACCCCTGCTTTTGTGGAGTACGGTTTGGACGAGAAAGGTGGGGTATGGATGACATTAGTTCTGTTTTGAAGGTAGGACGCGATCCAGTCTAGAGCAGTTCCTCTATGCCGGATTCATAGAGTCTTTGTTTCAGAGTGTCATGGTCAACCGTGTCAAAGGCAGCTGAGAGGTCCAAGAGGAGTAGCGCAGCAACTCCGTTGCGGTCAACTGTATTTTTAGGTCATCCCAGATGGCAAGGAGGGCAGATTCAGTGCCTCTCCCCGGACGGAATCCTGTTTGGAAGTCTGAGAGTATGTCATTCTCTTCAATGAATTGTGACATCTGGGCGAACGCTGCTCTTTCTACCAGTTTGCCCAGGAAAGGTCCATTTGTAATGGGTCTGTAGTTGTCAGGGTTCAGCGGGTCCAAGTTTGTTTTCTTCAGTAAAGGGCGTATGTGTGATTTTTTAAGTTCTTCTGGAAATATTCCGGTCGTGAAGGAGTTGTTGATGATTCTTCTTACTGGAGTGGCAGCAGAGGTTGTTAAAAGAATTGTCTTGAAAATTTGTGATGGACAGGGGTCAGAAGGGCTGCCGGCAGGCCTGCTTGCTTTGACCAGGTCCATAAATTCATCGTGTGAGATGTGTTGGAAGGAACGGAGAGGCTTGGTTAGAGTATTCTTGGATTGTTGTTTTGTACAAGGGTTAGTGCTGGTGCTTTGTTTCTGTTTTAAGTATGAGTCCAACGTGTTTGCTTTGTCCGTGTAATGATTTGCCAGTTTGTCTGTGAAATCTTGAGTAACAGGATGAGTTCTTTCTAGGGAATTTGGTTTGCGAAATTCATTGAGTATTTTGTAGAATTCTTTATTTGCACATTTAGCGTTTTGAATTCTGTCTGAATAGTACCTTTTCTTAGCTTTTTTGATAGCCGACTTGTATAATCTGTTAATTTTTTGTAGGTGAAGTTTGTCTTGTTTGGAGTTTGTTTTGAGCCAGGTACGTTGCAGCTTTCTAATTTGTTGTTTTATGTCTTTTATTTCTATGTTTCTCCAAGGCGCTTTTTTTCTTTTGTTCTGTTGTGTGGTTTTGAGTGGTATCAGGATGTCAAAAGCTTCTTGTAGCCACTCATATAGTTTTTGAACAGAATTTATTGTTTCTAGATTTGTACTTGATGTTAGTTGTGTTTCTAAGTGTTCCAAATTGAGTTTGTTCCACGGCCGATAGGTGGATGGATGTAAAGTAGTTTTAGGTGAGTCGCTTAGTGTTGTTTTATGTTGGAAAGCAAGCAAGTGGTGGTCTGACCATGTGACTGGAGTTATAGTTTGAAAGGTAACTAGTTCAGTATTAGCAAAAATGACATCTAGTATATGTCCAGCGGTGTGTGTCGGTTTGTGGACAATCTGATGGAGGTTCAGTGCGTCTAGGCCAGTGATTATTGTTTTTGGATGGGTCATATTGGGTTCGTCAAACCAAATGTTGAGGTCACCCAGAACGCATAGGTTGGAGTGTATTGTTATCAGGTTTGAAACTGTGTCTAGAAGTGCGTCTGGGAATGTCGCCTTGCTAGGTGGAGGTCTGTAAAGGAGCAGGAAGTTAAAGGAGGAAGACGGTGTAGGATTGCATCTTGTTAGAAGAGCCTCACAATTCTTTATGGAGATGTCGTCAATTTTTGTGATCTGTATTGTTTGCCTGAATACAACAGCTAGACCACCTCCTTTTTTGGCTATACAATTTTGGGTGATTGTTTGATAGCCTAGAGGAATGGCTTCATGCAGGACTGGAGCCATATCATCTCCCAACCATGATTCAGTTATGAATAGTATGTCTGGTTTTGCATCTGTGAGAAGGTCGTAGATGTGATGTTTGTTTTTAGAGAGGGATCGAGCATTTATTAGTAGACAGTTTAGAGAGTGGTCTTTGGTGATTGTGAGACTTTGTTTTGTAGAAGAGTGGTCAGTAATGTGTGGGTTTGTAGCAGGTGTGTTTTTAGAGCTGGTATTAGCTGTATTAGGATAGCAATTGTGTAGCTGTTCTATATCATGTTCCTCATCCAGCATGCTAAGAAGGCATTTTGATGGGTCTGCGTGTGTATGTGGTGGAGATGGTGTTTGAGAGGGAGTAGGAGTACTGTGTTGTTTTTGTGGTGTAACATTGTGAAGTAGACATGGGGAAGCGAAGTTGTGAGGTATGGCATGTTGCTTATATAGTTTGCGTGTGTTTAATGCGGAAGGTGTATGAGTCAGGGTTGGTGGTGCAGCATGTTGGTCATGTAGTGAAGTTCTAAATTGTCCAATGGATGAGAGGCGGTTAGAAGAGAGTTGCTGTGTTGCTGTATGTGTGTTAGGTGTGGTGGAAGAGAGAAAGCTTGGCATTGGAGTTGGTTCCTTTGTGTTTGAAAGGTGGGTGTATGGTTGTATTTTGTGATGGTAAGTATTATGAGGTGTTGTGCTTTGAAGATCTTGTTGTGCTGGTGAGTGTGATATGTTTTGTTTTTGAGGAGTAGTGAAAAGGGGTGCTGATGTATATGTTTCATGCAATGGATTTGGTTGTATAGTATTGTTTGTGAGAGGAGGTTGTAAGATAGAGGGGGTGGTGATGTGTTCATGAGTAGAGTGTATGATGTGCGTAGGTGGGAATGAAGTAGAGATAAGAGTGTTTGTCTTAGACTGGTTTGTTGCAAGAGTTAAAAAGTTTGGTGGTCTGCAGTGTGTGTGTTGTACGTTAGTGTTATTATGGTAGAAGGGAGAGGAGGATGTTTGTTGGACAAATGATGGAAGGATGATTATATGTTTGTTAGTGATAAAAGGTGGTATGTTAGGTGTAATTACAGCAGGGAGGATGTGTCTGGATGGGATGTAGTTATGTATGGTGTCGATTGGCGTTGTGTTAGTGATGAGTGTATTGGTTAGTGGTATAGGATAGAGTTGTGTACTGTTTGTAGGTGATGGTGGATATGTGTGGTAGTTGGGATAGTGGGGTGTATAGATGTGGTTTGGTTGGTTTTGTAGTGTATGCTGGTACATTGGTTTGTGCATAGGGTTGTGCGTGGTGTACATTTGGTGTGAGTGTGTTGCTCTGTTTGTGGATGTGGATGGTGTGGGCTGGGTGTTGCTTAATGGGAGGATGGGCAGCATTTCTGGCCTTGGTCCCGACTGGTCTCGAACAGGCTCAAACAGGCAACTGCCCTTGTCCTCTCCGCCCTTACCCTCAACGCCCGGGCTGAGACGCCCTAATCCTTGGCCTTTTATAGCCCTCTTAATCAGGTGACCCCTTCAGCCAATGGGAAGCCTAGCCCTAACACTATCCAATCACAACACTAGCCCTAAAAATCCAGAACCAATAGGAGACCTACTTTGCCACTGGATTCAAGCTAGCCTAGCTGATGAGGGCTGTTAGCCCGAAACCGGTCCCAGGATTCTTGATTCCGGTCCAGGGAAGACATGGCTTGGCAGTTCGGTCTGGACTGTTCCCATGAGGCACAGGGTCAAGACTGATTTGCATATAGATGTGTCTGAACTGGGGTGGCAAAGTGAGCTAAAGAATGATGATGGATTCAACTCAGATCTGTGACTTTCGGTGAGTGTTTGAAAAGTTTCAGCACTCCGTCCATCATCTCCTTGTGTTTGCTTTGTTCGACCTAAGTTGGCAGGGTGTGCCCAGACGTGGGTCCCTTGCTCACTTTGCCATTGGATTCAAGCTCGCCTGGCTGATGAGGGCTGTTAGCCCGAAACCGGTCCCAGGATGCTTGATTCCGACCGGGGAAGACATGGCTTGGCAGTTTGGTGTGGACTGTTCACATGAGGCACAGGGTCAAGACTGATTTGCATATAGCTGTATCTGAACTGGGGTGGCAAATTGAGCTAAAGAATGATGATGGATTCAACCCAGATCTGTGACTGGGGGTGAGTGTTTGAAAAGTTTCAGCACTCCATCCATCATCTCCTTGTGTTTGCTTTGTTCGCCCTAAGTTGGCAGGGTATGCCCAGACGTGGGTCCCTTGCTCACGTTGCCACTGGATTCAAGCTAGCCTGGCTGATGAGGGCTGTTAGCCCGAAACCAGTGCCAGGATGCTTGATTCCGGTCCAGGGAAGACATGGCTTGGAAGTTCGGTCTGGACTGTTCCCATGAGTCACAGGGTCAAGACTGATTTGCATATAGCTGTGCCTGAACTGGGGTGGCAAAGTGAGCTAAAAAATAATGATGGATTCAACCCAGATCTGTGACTGGGGGTGAGTGTTTGAAAAGTTTCAACACTCAGTCCATCATCTCCTTGTGTTTGCTTTGTTCGCCCTAAGTTGGCAGGGTATGGCCAGACGTGGGTCTCTTGCTCACTTTGCCACTGGATTCAAGCTAGCCTGGCTGATGAGGGCTGTTAGCCCGAAACCGGTCCCAGGATGCTTGATTCGGGTCCAGGGAAGACATTGCTTGGCAGTTCGGTCTGGACTGTTCCCATGAGGCACAGGGTCAAGACTGATTTGCATATAGCTGTGTCTGAACTGGGGTGGAAATGTGAGCTAAAGAATGATGATGAATTCAACCCAGATCTGTGACTGGTGGTGAGTGTTTCAAAAGTTTCAACACTCCGTCCATCATCTCCTTGTGTTTGCTTTGTTCGCCCTAAGTTGGCAGGGTATGCCCAGACGTGGGTCCCTTGCTCACTTTGCCACTGGATTCAAGCTAGCCTGGCTGATGAGGGCTGTTAGCCCGAAACCAGTCCCAGGATGCTTGATTCTTGTCCAGTGAAGACATGGCTTGGCAGTTCATTCTGGACTGATTTGCATATAGCTGTGTCTGAACTGGGGTGGCAAAGTGAGCTAAAGAATGATGATGGATTCAACCCAGATCCGTGACTGGGGGTGAGTTTTTGAAAAGTTTCAGCACTCCGTCCATCATCTCTTTGTGTTTGCGTTGTTCGCCCTAAATTGGCAGGATATGCCTAGACATGGGCCCCTTGCTCACTTTGCCAGTGGATTCAAGCTAGCCTGGCTGATGAGGGCTGTTAGCCTGAAACCGGTGCCAGGATGCTTAATTCCGGTCCAGGGAAGACATGGCTTGGAAGTTTGGTCTGGACTGTTCCCATGAGGCACAGGGTCAAGACTGATTTGCATATAGCTGTGTCTGAACTGGGGTGGCAAAGTGAGCTAAAGAATAATGATGGATTCAACCCAGATCTGTGACTGGGGGTGAGTGTTTGAAAAGTTTCAACACTCCGTCCATCATCTCCTTGTGTTTGCTTTGTTCGCCCTAGGTTGGCAGGGTATGCCCAGATGTGGGTCCCTTGCTCACTTTGCCACTGGATTCAAGCTAGCCTGGCTGATGAGGGCTGTTAGCCCAAAACCGGTCCCAGGATTCTTGATTCCGGTCCAGGGAAGGCATGGCTTGGCAGTTCGGTCTGGACTGTTCCCATGAGGCACAGGGTCAAGACTGATTTGCATATAGCTGTGTCTGAATTGGGGTGGCAAAGTGAGCAAAAGAATGATGATGGATTCAACCCAGATCTGTGACTGAGGGTGAGTGTTTAAAACGTTTCAGCACTCCGTCCATCATCTCCTTGTGTTTGCTTTGTTCGCCCAAAGTTGGCAGGGTATGCCCAGACCCAGACATGGGTCCCTTGCTCCCTTTGCCACTGGATTCAAGCTAGCCTGGCTGATGAGGGCTGTTAGCCCGAAACCGGTGCCAGGATGCTTGATTCCGGTACAGGGAGGACATTGCTTGGCAGTTCGGTCTGGACTGTTCCCATGAGGCACAGGGTCAAGACTGATTTGCATATAGCTGTGTCTGTACTGGGGTTTCAAAGTGAGCAAAAGAATGATGATGGATTCAACCCAGATCTGTGACTTGGGGTGAGTGTTTGAAAAGTTTCAGCACTCCGTCCATCATCTCCTTGTGTTTGCTTTGTTCGCCCTAAGTTGGCAGGGTATGCCCAGACCCAGACGTGGGTCCCTTGCTCCCTTTGCCACTGGATTCAAGCTAGCCTGGCTGATGAGGGCTGTTAGCCCGAAACCGGTGCCAGGATGCTTAATTCCGGTCCAGGGAAGACATGGCTTGGCAGTTCGGTCTGGACTGTTTCCATGAGGCACAGGGTCAAGATTGATTTGAATATAGCTGTGTCTGAACTGGGGTGGCAAAGTGAGCTAAAGAATGGTGATGGATTCACCCAAGATCTGTGACTGGGGGTGAGTGTTTGAAAATTTTCAGCACTCCGTCCATCATCTCCTTGTGTTTGCTTTGTTCGCCCTAAGTTGGCAGGGTATGCCCAGACGTGGGTCCCTTGCTCACTTTGCCACTGGATTCAAGCTAGCCTAGCTGATGAGGGCTGTTAGCCCGAAACCGGTCCCAGGATTCTTGATTCCGGTCCAGGGAAGACATGGCTTGGCAGTTCGGTCTGGACTGTTCCCATGAGGCACAGGGTCAAGACTGATTTGCATATAGCTGTGTCTGAACTGGGGTGGCAAAGTGAGCTAAAGAATGATGATGGATTCAACCCAGATCTGTGACTTTTGGTGAGTGTTTGAAAAGTTTCAGCACTCCGTCCTTCGTCTCCTTGTGTTTGCTTTGTTCGCCCTAAGTTGGCAGGGTGTGCCCAGACGTGGGTCCCTTGCTCACTTTGCCATTGGATTCAAGCTCGCCTGGCTGATGAGGGCTGTTAGCCCGAAACCGGTCCCAGGATGCTTGATTCCGGTCCGGGGAAGACATGGCTTGGCAGTTTGGTGTGGACTGTTCACATGAGGCACAGGGTCAAGACTGATTTGCATATAGCTGTATCTGAACTGGGGTGGCAAATTGAGCTAAAGAATGATGATGGATTCAACCCAGATCTGTGACTGGGGGTGAGTGTTTGAAAAGTTTCAGCACTCCGTCCATCATCTCCTTGTGTTTGCTTTGTTCGCCCTAAGTTGGCAGGGTATGCCCAGACGTGGGTCCCTTGCTCACGTTGCCACTGGATTCAAGCTAGCCTGGCTGATGAGGGCTGTTAGCCCGAAACCAGTGCCAGGATGCTTGATTCCGGTCCAGGGAAGACATGGCTTGGAAGTTCGGTCTGGACTGTTCCCATGAGTCACAGGGTCAAGACTGATTTGCATATAGCTGGGCCTGAACTGGGGTGGCAAAGTGAGCTAAAGAATAATGATGGATTCAACCCAGATCTGTGACTGGGGGTGAGTGTTTGAAAAGTTTCAACACTCAGTCCATCATCTCCTTGTGTTTGCTTTGTTCGCCCTAAGTTGGCAGGGTATGGCCAGACGTGGGTCTCTTGCTCACTTTGCCACTGGATTCAAGCTAGCCTGGCTGATGAGGGCTGTTAGCCCGAAACCGGTCCCAGGATGCTTGATTCGGGTCCAGGGAAGACATTGCTTGGCAGTTCGGTCTGGACTGTTCCCATGAGGCACAGGGTCAAGACTGATTTGCATATAGCTGTGTCTGAACTGGGGTGGAAATGTGAGCTAAAGAATGATGATGAATTCAACCCAGATCTGTGACTGGTGGTGAGTGTTTCAAAAGTTTCAACACTCCGTCCATCATCTCCTTGTGTTTGCTTTGTTCGCCCTAAGTTGGCAGGGTATGCCCAGACGTGGGTCCCTTGCTCACTTTGCCACTGGATTCAAGCTAGCCTGGCTGATGAGGGCTGTTAGCCCGAAACCAGTCCCAGGATGCTTGATTCTTGTCCAGTGAAGACATGGCTTGGCAGTTCATTCTGGACTGATTTGCATATAGCTGTGTCTGAACTGGGGTGGCAAAGTGAGCTAAAGAATGATGATGGATTCAACCCAGATCCGTGACTGGGGGTGAGTTTTTGAAAAGTTTCAGCACTCCGTCCATCATCTCTTTGTGTTTGCGTTGTTCGCCCTAAATTGGCAGGATATGCCTAGACATGGGCCCCTTGCTCACTTTGCCAGTGGATTCAAGCTAGCCTGGCTGATGAGGGCTGTTAGCCTGAAACCGGTGCCAGGATGCTTAATTCCGGTCCAGGGAAGACATGGCTTGGAAGTTTGGTCTGGACTGTTCCCATGAGGCACAGGGTCAAGACTGATTTGCATATAGCTGTGTCTGAACTGGGGTGGCAAAGTGAGCTAAAGAATAATGATGGATTCAACCCAGATCTGTGACTGGGGGTGAGTGTTTGAAAAGTTTCAGCACTCCGTCCATCATCTCCTTGTGTTTGCTTTGTTCGCCCTAGGTTGGCAGGGTATGCCCAGATGTGGGTCCCTTGCTCACTTTGCCACTGGATTCAAGCTAGCCTGGCTGATGAGGGCTGTTAGCCCAAAACCGGTCCCAGGATTCTTGATTCCGGTCCAGGGAAGGCATGGCTTGGCAGTTCGGTCTGGACTGTTCCCATGAGGCACAGGGTCAAGACTGATTTGCATATAGCTGTGTCTGAATTGGGGTGGCAAAGTGAGCAAAAGAATGATGATGGATTCAACCCAGATCTGTGACTGAGGGTGAGTGTTTAAAACGTTTCAGCACTCCGTCCATCATCTCCTTGTGTTTGCTTTGTTCGCCCAAAGTTGGCAGGGTATGCCCAGACCCAGACATGGGTCCCTTGCTCCCTTTGCCACTGGATTCAAGCTAGCCTGGCTGATGAGGGCTGTTAGCCCGAAACCGGTGCCAGGATGCTTGATTCCGGTACAGGGAGGACATTGCTTGGCAGTTCGGTCTGGACTGTTCCCATGAGGCACAGGGTCAAGACTGATTTGCATATAGCTGTGTCTGTACTGGGGTTTCAAAGTGAGCAAAAGAATGATGATGGATTCAACCCAGATCTGTGACTTGGGGTGAGTGTTTGAAAAGTTTCAGCACTCCGTCCATCATCTCCTTGTGTTTGCTTTGTTCGCCCTAAGTTGGCAGGGTATGCCCAGACCCAGACGTGGGTCCCTTGCTCCCTTTGCCACTGGATTCAAGCTAGCCTGGCTGATGAGGGCTGTTAGCCCGAAACCGGTGCCAGGATGCTTAATTCCGGTCCAGGGAAGACATGGCTTGGCAGTTCGGTCTGGACTGTTTCCATGAGGCACAGGGTCAAGATTGATTTGAATATAGCTGTGTCTGAACTGGGGTGGCAAAGTGAGCTAAAGAATGGTGATGGATTCACCCAAGATCTGTGACTGGGGGTGAGTGTTTGAAAATTTTCAGCACTCCGTCCATCATCTCCTTGTGTTTGCTTTGTTCGCCCTAAGTTGGCAGGGTATGCCCAGACGTGGGTCCCTTGCTCACTTTGCCACTGGATTCAAGCTAGCCTAGCTGATGAGGGCTGTTAGCCCGAAACCGGTCCCAGGATTCTTGATTCCGGTCCAGGGAAGACATGGCTTGGCAGTTCGGTCTGGACTGTTCCCATGAGGCACAGGGTCAAGACTGATTTGCATATAGCTGTGTCTGAACTGGGGTGGCAAAGTGAGCTAAAGAATGATGATGGATTCAACCCAGATCTGTGACTTTTGGTGAGTGTTTGAAAAGTTTCAGCACTCCGTCCTTCGTCTCCTTGTGTTTGCTTTGTTCACCCTAAGTTGGCAGGGTGTGCCCAGACGTGGGTCCCTTGCTCACTTTGCCATTGGATTCAAGCTCGCCTGGCTGATGAGGGCTGTTAGCCCGAAACCGGTCCCAGGATGCTTGATTCCGGTCCGGGGAAGACATGGCTTGGCAGTTTGGTGTGGACTGTTCACATGAGGCACAGGGTCAAGACTGATTTGCATATAGCTGTATCTGAACTGGGGTGGCAAATTGAGCTAAAGAATGATGATGGATTCAACCCAGATCTGTGACTGGGGGTGAGTGTTTGAAAAGTTTCAGCACTCCGTCCATCATCTCCTTGTGTTTGCTTTGTTCGCCCTAAGTTGGCAGGGTATGCCCAGACGTGGGTCCCTTGCTCACGTTGCCACTGGATTCAAGCTAGCCTGGCTGATGAGGGCTGTTAGCCCGAAACCAGTGCCAGGATGCTTGATTCCGGTCCAGGGAAGACATGGCTTGGAAGTTCGGTCTGGACTGTTCCCATGAGTCACAGGGTCAAGACTGATTTGCATATAGCTGGGCCTGAACTGGGGTGGCAAAGTGAGCTAAAGAATAATGATGGATTCAACCCAGATCTGTGACTGGGGGTGAGTGTTTGAAAAGTTTCAACACTTAGTCCATCATCTCCTTGTGTTTGCTTTGTTCGCCCTAAGTTGGCAGGGTATGGCCAGACGTGGGTCTCTTGCTCACTTTGCCACTGGATTCAAGCTAGCCTGGCTGATGAGGGCTGTTAGCCGAAAACCGGTCCCAGGATTCTTGATTCCGGTTCAGGGAATACATGGCTTGGCAGTTCGGTCTGGACTGCTCCCATGAGGCACAGGGTCAAGACTGATTTGCATATAGCTGTGTCTGAGCTGGGGTGGCAAAGTGAGCTAAAGAAAGATGATGGATTCAACCCAGATCTGTGACTGGGGGTGAGTTTTTGAAAAGTTTCAGCACTCCGTCCATCATCTCCTTGTGTTTGCTTTGTTCGCCCAAAGTTGGCAGTGTATGCCCAGACATGGGTCCCTTGCTCCCTTTTCCACTGGATTCAAGCTAGCCTGGCTGGTGATGGCTGTTAGCCCGAAACCGGTCCCAGGATGCTTGATTCGGGTCCAGGGAAGACATTGCTTGGCAGTTCGGTCTGGACTGTTCCCATGAGGCACAGGGTCAAGACTGATTTGCATATAGCTGTGTCTGAACTGGGGTGGCAAATGTGAGCTAAAGAATGATGATGAATTCAACCCAGATCTGTGACTGGTGGTGAGTGTTTCAAAAGTTTCAACACTCCGTCCATCATCTCCTTGTGTTTGCTTTGTTCGCCCTAAGTTGGCAGGGTATGCCCAGACGTGGGTCCCTTGCTCACTTTGCCACTGGATTCAAGCTAGCCTGGCTGATGAGGGCTGTTAGCCCGAAACCAGTCCCAGGATGCTTGATTCTTGTCCAGTGAAGACATGGCTTGGCAGTTCATTCTGGACTGATTTGCATATAGCTGTGTCTGAACTGGGGTGGCAAAGTGAGCTAAAGAATGATGATGGATTCAACCCAGATCCGTGACTGGGGGTGAGTGTTTGAAAAGTTTCAGCACTCCGTCCATCATCTCTTTGTGTTTGCGTTGTTCGCCCTAAATTGGCAGGATATGCCTAGACATGGGCCCCTTGCTCACTTTGCCAGTGGATTCAAGCTAGCCTGGCTGATGAGGGCTGTTAGCCCAAAACCAGTGCCAGGATGCTTGATTCCGGTCCAGGGAAGACATGGCTTGGAAGTTCGGTCTGGACTGTTCCCATGAGTCACAGGGTCAAGACTGATTTGCATATAGCTGTGCCTGAACTGGGGTGGCAAAGTGAGCTAAAGAATAATGATGGATTCAACCCAGATCTGTGACTGGGGGTGAGTGTTTGAAAAGTTTCAACACTTAGTCCATCATCTCCTTGTGTTTGCTTTGTTCGCCCTAAGTTGGCAGGGTATGGCCAGACGTGGGTCTCTTGCTCACTTTGCCACTGGATTCAAGCTAGCCTGGCTGATGAGGGCTGTTAGCCGAAAACCGGTCCCAGGATTCTTGATTCCGGTTCAGGGAATACATGGCTTGGCAGTTCGGTCTGGACTGTTCCCATGAGGCACAGGGTCAAGACTGATTTGCATATAGCTGTGTCTGAGCTGGGGTGGCAAAGTGAGCTAAAGAAAGATGATGGATTCAACCCAGATCTGTGACTGGGGGTGAGTTTTTGAAAAGTTTCAGCACTCCGTCCATCATCTCCTTGTGTTTGCTTTGTTCGCCCAAAGTTGGCAGTGTATGCCCAGACATGGGTCCCTTGCTCCCTTTTCCACTGGATTCAAGCTAGCCTGGCTGGTGATGGCTGTTAGCCCGAAACCGGTCCCAGGATGCTTGATTCGGGTCCAGGGAAGACATGGCTTGGCAGTTCGGTCTGGACTGTTCCCATGAGGCACAGGGTCAAGACTGATTTGCATATAGCTGTGTCTGAACTGGGGTGGCAAATGTGAGCTAAAGAATGATGATGAATTCAACCCAGATCTGTGACTGGTGGTGAGTGTTTCAAAAGTTTCAACACTCCGTCCATCATCTCCTTGTGTTTGCTTTGTTCGCCCTAAGTTGGCAGGGTATGCCCAGACGTGGGTCCCTTGCTCACTTTGCCACTGGATTCAAGCTAGCCTGGCTGATGAGGGCTGTTAGCCCGAAACCAGTCCCAGGATGCTTGATTCCTGTCCAGTGAAGACATGGCTTGGCAGTTCATTCTGGACTGATTTGCCTATAGCTGTGTCTGAACTGGGGTGGCAAAGTGAGCTAAAGAATGATGATGGATTCAACCCAGATCCGTGACTGGGGGTGAGTGTTTGAAAAGTTTCAGCACTCCGTCCATCATCTCTTTGTGTTTGCGTTGTTCGCCCTAAATTGGCAGGATATGCCTAGACATGGGTCCCTTGCTCACTTTGCCAGTGGATTCAAGCTAGCCTGGCTGATGAGGGCTGTTAGCCTGAAACCGGTGCCAGGATGCTTGATTCCGGTCCAGGGAAGACATGGCTTGGAAGTTTGGTCTGGACTGTTCCCATGAGGCACAGGGTCAAGACTGATTTGCATATAGCTGTGTCTGAACTGGGGTGGCAAAGTGAGCTAAAGAATAATGATGGATTCAACCCAGATCTGTGACTGGGGGTGAGTGTTTGAAAAGTTTCAGCACTCCGTCCATCATCTCCTTGTGTTTGCTTTGTTCGCCCTAGGTTGGCAGGGTATGCCCAGATGTGGGTCCCTTGCTCACTTTGCCACTGGATTCAAGCTAGCCTGGCTGATGAGGGCTGTTAGCCCAAAACCGGTCCCAGGATTCTTGATTCCGGTCCAGGGAAGACATGGCTTGGCAGTTCGGTCTGGACTGTTCCCATGAGGCACAGGGTCAAGACTGATTTGCATATAGCTGTGTCTGAACTGGGGTGGCAAAGTGAGCTAAAGAATGATGATGGATTCAACCCATATCTGTGACTGAGGGTGAGTGTTTGAAAACGTTTCAGCACTCCGTCCATCATCTCCTTGTGTTTGCTTTGTTCGCCCAAAGTTGGCAGGGTATGCCCAGACCCAGACATGGGTCCCTTGCTCACTTTGCCACTGGATTCAAGCTAGCCTGGCTGATGAGGGCTGTTAGCCCGAAACCGGTGCCAGGATGCTTGATTCCGGTACAGGGAGGACATTGCTTGGCAGTTCGGTCTGGACTGTTCCCATGAGGCACAGGGTCAAGACTGATTTGCATATAGCTGTGTCTGTACTGGGGTTTCAAAGTGAGCAAAAGAATGATGATGGATTCAACCCAGATCTGTGACTGGGGGTGAGTGTTTGAAAAGTTTCAGCACTCCGTCCATCATCTCCTTGTGTTTGCTTTGTTCGCCCTAAGTTGGCAGGGTATGCCCAGACCCAGACGTGGGTCCCTTGCTCACTTTGCCACTGGATTCAAGCTAGCCTGGCTGATGAGGGCTGTTAGCCCGAAACCGGTGCCAGGATGCTTGATTCCGGTCCAGGGAAGACATGGCTTGGCAGTTCGGTCTGGACTGTTTCCATGAGGCACAGGGTCAAGATTGATTTGAATATAGCTGTGTCTGAACTGGGGTGGCAAAGTGAGCTAAAGAATGGTGATGGATTCAACCCAAGATCTGTGACTGGGGGTGATTGTTTGAAAATTTTCAGCACTCCGTCCATCATCTCCTTGTGTTTGCTTTGTTCGCCCTAAGTTGGCAGGGTATGCCCAGACGTGGGTCCCTTGCTCACTTTGCCACTGGATTCAAGCTAGCCTAGCTGATGAGGGCTGTTAGCCCGAAACCGGTCCCAGGATTCTTGATTCCGGTCCAGGGAAGACATGGCTTGGCAGTTCGGTCTGGACTGTTCCCATGAGGCACAGGGTCAAGACTGATTTGCATATAGCTGTGTCTGAACTGGGTGGCAAAGTGAGCTAAAGAATGATGATGGATTCAACCCAGATCTGTGACTTTTGGTGAGTGTTTGAAAAGTTTCAGCACTCCGTCCATCATCTCCTTGTGTTTGCTTTGTTCGCCCTAAGTTGGCAGGGTGTGCCCAGACGTGGGTCCCTTGCTCACTTTGCCATTGGATTCAAGCTCGCCTGGCTGATGAGGGCTGTTAGCCCGAAACCGGTCCCAGGATGCTTGATTCCGGTCCGGGGAAGACATGGCTTGGCAGTTTGGTGTGGACTGTTCACATGAGGCACAGGGTCAAGACTGATTTGCATATAGCTGTATCTGAACTGGGGTGGCAAATTGAGCTAAAGAATGATGATGGATTCAACCCAGATCTGTGACTGGGGGTGAGTGTTTGAAAAGTTTCAGCACTCCGTCCATCATCTCCTTGTGTTTGCTTTGTTCGCCCTAAGTTGGCAGGGTATGCCCAGACGTGGGTCCCTTGCTCACGTTGCCACTGGATTCAAGCTAGCCTGGCTGATGAGGGCTGTTAGCCCGAAACCAGTGCCAGGATGCTTGATTCCGGTCCAGGGAAGACATGGCTTGGCAGTTCGGTCTGGACTGTTCCCATGAGTCACAGGGTCAAGACTGATTTGCATATAGCTGTGCCTGAACTGGGGTGGCAAAGTGAGCTAAAGAATAATGATGGATTCAACCCAGATCTGTGACTGGGGGTGAGTGTTTGAAAAGTTTCAACACTTAGTCCATCATCTCCTTGTGTTTGCTTTGTTCGCCCTAAGTTGGCAGGGTATGGCCAGACGTGGGTCTCTTGCTCACTTTGCCACTGGATTCAAGCTAGCCTGGCTGATGAGGGCTGTTAGCCCGAAACCGGTCCCATGATTCTTGATTCCGGTTCAGGGAAGACATGGCTTGGCAGTTCGGTCTGGACTGCTCCCATGAGGCACAGGGTCAAGACTGATTTGCATATAGCTGTGTCTGAGCTGGGGTGGCAAAGTGAGCTAAAGAAAGATGATGGATTCAACCCAGATCTGTGACTGGGGGTGAGTGTTTGAAAAGTTTCAGCACTCCGTCCATCATCTCCTTGTGTTTGCTTTGTTCGCCCAAAGTTGGCAGTGTATGCCCAGACATGGGTCCCTTGCTCCCTTTTCCACTGGATTCAAGCTAGCCTGGCTGGTGATGGCTGTTAGCCCGAAACCGGTCCCAGGATGCTTGATTCGGGTCCAGGGAAGACATTGCTTGGCAGTTCGGTCTGGACTGTTCCCATGAGGCACAGGGTCAAGACTGATTTGCATATAGCTGTGTCTGAACTGGGGTGGCAAATTGAGCTAAAGAATGATGATGGATTCAACCCAGATCTGTGACTGGGGGTGAGTGTTTGAAAAGTTTCAGCACTCCGTCCATCATCTCCTTGTGTTTGCTTTGTTCGCCCTAAGTTGGCAGGGTATGCCCAGACCCAGACATGGGTCCCTTGCTCCCTTTGCTACTGGATTCAAGCTAGCCTGGCTGATGAGGGCTGTTAGCCCGAAACCGGTGCCAGGATGCTTGATTCCGGTCCAGGGAAGACATGGCTTGGCAGTTCGGTTTGGACTGCTTCCATGAGGCACAGGGTCAAGATTGATTTGAATATAGCTGTGTCTGAACTGGGGTGGCAAAGTGAGCTAAAGAATGATGATGGATTCACCCCAGATCTGTGACTAGGGGTGAGTGTTTGAAAAGATTCAGCACTCCGTACATCATCTCCTTGTGTTTGCTTTGTTCCCCCTAAGTTGGCAGGGTATGCCCAGACGTGGGTCCCTTGCTCACTTTGCCACTGGATTCAAGCTAGCCTGGCTGATGAGGGCTGATAACCCGAAACCAGTCCCAGAATTCTTGATTCCGGTCCAGGGAAGACATGGCTTGGCAGTTCGGTCTGGACTGTTCCCATGAGGCACAGGGTCAAGACTGATTTGCATATAGCTGTGTCTGAACAGGGGTGGCAAAGTGAGCTTAAGAATGATGATGGATTCAACCCAGATCTGTGACTGGGGGTGAGTGTTTGAAAAGTTTCAGCACTCTGTCCATCATCTCCTTGTGTTTGCTTTGTTCGCCCTAAGTTGGCAGGGTATGCCCAGACGTGGGTCCCTTGCTCACTTTGCCACTGGATTCAAGCCAGCCTGGCTGATGAGGGCTGTTGGCCCGAAACCGGTCCCAGGATGCTTGATTCCGGTCCAGGGAAGACATGGCTGGGCAGTTCGGTGTGGAGTGTTCCCATGAGGCACAGGGTCAAGACTGATTTGCATATAGCTGTGTCTGAACTGGGGTGGCAAATTGAGCTAAAGAATGATGATGGATTCAACCCAGATCTGTGACTGGGGGTGAGTGTTTGAAAAGTTTCAGCACTCCGTCCATCGTCTCCTTGTGTTTGCTTTGTTCGCCCTAAGTTGGCAGCGTATGCCCAGAAGTGGGTCCCTTGCTCACTTTGCAACTGGATTCAAGCTAGCCTAGCTGATGAGAGCTGTTAGCCCGAAACCGGTCCCAGGATTCTTGATTCCGGTCCAGGGAAGACATGGCTTGGCAGTTCGGTCTGGACTGTTCCCATGAGGCACAGGGTCAAGACTGATTTGTATATAGCTGTGTCTGAACTGGGGTGGCAAAGTGAGCTAAAGAATAATGATGGATTCAACCCAGATCTGTGACTGGGGGTGAGTGTTTGAAAAGTTTCATCACTCCATCCATCATCTCCTTGTGTTTGCTTTGTTCGCCACTAAGTTGGCAGGGTATGCCCAGACGTGGGTCCCTTGCTCACTTTGCCATTGGATTCAAGCTAGCCTGGCTGATGAGGGCTGTTGGCCCGAAACCGGTCCCAGGATGCTTGATTCCGGTCCAGGGAAGACATGGCTGGGCAGTTCGGTGTGGACTGTTCCCATGAGGCACAGGGTCAAGACTGATTTGCATATAGCTGTGTCTGAACTGGGGTGGCAAAGTGAGCTAAAGAATGATGATGGATTCAACCCAGATCTGTGACTGGGGGTGAGTGTTTGAAAAGTTTCAGCACTCCGTCCATCGTCTCCTTGTGTTTGCTTTGTTCGCACTAAGTTGGCAGGGTTTTGCCCAGAAGTGGGTCCCTTGCTCACTTTGCAACTGGATATAAAGCTAGCCTAGCTGATGAGAGCTGTTAGCCCGAAACCGGTCCCAGGATTCTTGATTCCGGTCCAGGGAAGACATGGCTTGGAAGTTCGGTCTGGACTGTTCCCATGAGGCACAGGGTCAAGACTGATTTGTATATAGCTGTGTCTGAACTGGGGTGGCAAAGTGAGCTAAAGAATAATGATGGATTCAACCCAGATCTGTGACTGGGGGTGAGTGTTTGAAAAGTTTCATCACTCCATCCATCATCTCCTTGTGTTTGCTTTGTTCGCCACTAAGTTGGCAGGGTATGCCCAGACGTGGGTCCCTTCCTCACTTTGCCATTGGATTCAAGCTAGCCTGGCTGATGAGGGCTGTTAGCCCGAAACCGGTCCCAGGATTCTTGATTCCGGTCCAGGGAAGACATGGCTTGGCAGTTCGGTCTGGACTGTTCCCATGAGGCACAGGGTCAAGACTGATTTGCATATAGCTGTGTCTGTACTGGGGTTTCAAAGTGAGCAAAAGAATGATGATGGATTCAACCCAGATCTGTGACTTGGGGTGAGTGTTTGAAAAGTTTCAGCACTCCGTCCATCATCTCCTTGTGTTTGCTTTGTTCGCCCTAAGTTGGCAGGGTATGCCCAGACCCAGACGTGGGTCCCTTGCTCCCTTTGCCACTGGATTCAAGCTAGCCTGGCTGATGAGGGCTGTTAGCCCGAAACCGGTGCCAGGATGCTTAATTCCGGTCCAGGGAAGACATGGCTTGGCAGTTCGGTCTGGACTGTTTCCATGAGGCACAGGGTCAAGATTGATTTGAATATAGCTGTATCTGAACTGGGGTGGCAAAGTGAGCTAAAGAATGGTGATGGATTCAACCCAAGATCTGTGACTGGGGGTGAGTGTTTGAAAAGTTTCAGCACTCCGTCCATCATCTCCTTGTGTTTGCTTTGTTCGCCCTAAGTTGGCAGGGTATGCCCAGACGTGGGTCCCTTGCTCACTTTGCCCCTGGATTCAAGCTAGCCTGGCTGATGAGGGCTGTTAGCCCGAAACCGGTCCCAGGATTCTTGATTCCGGTCCAGGGAAGACATGGCTTGGCAGTTCGGTCTGGACTGTTCCCATGAGGCACAGGGTCAAGACTGATTTGCATATAGCTGTGTCTGAACTGGGGTGGCAAAGTGAGCTAAAGAATGATGATGGATTCAACCCAGATCTGTGACTTGTGGTGAGTGTTTGAAAAGTTTCAGCACTCCGTCCATCATCTCCTTGTGTTTGCTTTGTTCGCCCTAAGTTGGCAGGGTATGCCCAGACGTGGGTCCCTTGCTCACTTTGCCACTGGATTCAAGCTCGCCTGGCTGATGAGGGCTGTTAGCCCGAAACCGGTCCCAGGATTCTTGATTCCGGTCCAGGGAAGACATGGCTTGGAAGTTCGGTCTGGACTGTTCCCATGAGGCACAGGGTCAAGACTGATTTGTATATAGCTGTGTCTGAACTGGGGTGGCAAAGTGAGCTAAAGAATGATGATGGATTCAACCCAGATCTGTGACTGGGGGTGCGTGTTTGAAAAGTTTCATCACTCCATCCATCATCTCCTTGTGTTTGCTTTGTTCGCCACTAAGTTGGCAGGGTATGCCCAGACGTGGGTCCCTTGCTCACTTTGCCACTGGATTCAAGCTAGCCTGGCTGATGAGGGCTGTTAGCCCGAAACCGGTCCCAGGATGCTTGATTCCGGTCCAGGGAAGACATGGCTGGGCAGTTCGGTGTGGACTGTTCCCATGAGGCACAGGGTCAAGACTGATTTGCATATAGCTGTGTCTGAACTGGGGTGGCAAATTGAGCTAAAGAATGATGATGGATTCAACCCAGATCTGTGACTGGGGGTGAGTGTTTGAAAAGTTTCAGCACTCCGTCCATCGTCTCCTTGTGTTTGCTTTGTTCGCCCTAAGTTGGCAGGGTATGCCCAGAAGTGGGTCCCTTGCTCACTTTGCAACTGGATTCAAGCTAGCCTGGCTGATGAGAGCTGTTAGCCCGAAACCGGTCCCAGGATTCTTGATTCCGGTCCAGGGAAGACATGGCTTGGCAGTTCGGTCTGGACTGTTCCCATGAGGCACAGGGTCAAGACTGATTTGTATATAGCTGTGTCTGAACTGGGGTGGCAAAGTGAGCTAAAGAATAATGATGGATTCAACCCAGATCTGTGACTGGGGGTGAGTGTTTGAAAAGTTTCATCACTCCATCCATCATCTCCTTGTGTTTGCTTTGTTCCCACTAAGTTGGCAGGGTATGCCCAGACGTGGGTCCCTTGCTCACTTTGCCATTGGATTCAAGCTAGCCTGGCTGATGAGGGCTGTTAGCCCGAAACCGGTCCCAGGATTCTTGATTCCGGTCCAGGGAAGACATGGCTTGGCAGTTCGGTCTGGACTGTTCCCATGAGGCACAGGGTCAAGACTGATTTGCATATAGCTGTGTCTGTACTGGGGTTGCAAAGTGAGCTAAAGAATGATGATGGATTCAACCCAGATCTGTGACTTGGGGTGAGTGTTTGAAAAGTTTCAGCACTCCGTCCATCATCTCCTTGTGTTTGCTTTGTTCGCCCTAAGTTGGCAGGGTATGCCCAGACCCAGACGTGGGTCCCTTGCTCTCTTTGCCACTGGATTCAAGCTAGCCTGGCTGATGAGGGCTGTTAGCCCGAAACCGGTGCCAGGATGCTTAATTCCGGTCCAGGGAAGACATGGCTTGGCAGTTCGGTCTGGACTGTTTCCATGAGGCACAGGGTCAAGATTGATTTGAATATAGCTGTGTCTGAACTGGGGTGGCAAAGTGAGCTAAAGAATGGTGATGGATTCACCCAAGATCTGTGACTGGGGGTGAGTGTTTGAAAAGTTTCAGCACTCCGTCCATCATCTCCTTGTGTTTGCTTTGTTCGCCCTAAGTTGGCAGGGTATGCCCAGACGTGGGTCCCTTGCTCACTTTGCCACTGGATTCAAGCTAGCCTAGCTGATGAGGGCTGTTAGCCCGAAACCGGTCCCAGGATTCTTGATTCCGGTCCAGGGAAGACATGGCTTGGCAGTTCGGTCTGGACTGTTCCCATGAGGCACAGGGTCAAGACTGATTTGCATATAGCTGTGTCTGAACTGGGGTGGCAAAGTGAGCTAAAGAATGATGATGGATTCAACCCAGATCTGTGACTTTTGGTGAGTGTTTGAAAAGTTTCAGCACTCCGTCCATCATCTCCTTGTGTTTGCTTTGTTCGCCCTAAGTTGGCAGGGTGTGCCCAGACGTGGGTCCCTTGCTCACTTTGCCATTGGATTCAAGCTCGCCTGGCTGATGAGGGCTGTTAGCCCGAAACCGGTCCCAGGATGCTTGATTCCGGTCCAGGGAAGACATGGCTTGGCAGTTTGGTGTGGACTGTTCACATGAGGCACAGGGTCAAGACTGATTTGCATATAGCTGTATCTGAACTGGGGTGGCAAATTGAGCTAAAGAATGATGATGGATTCAACCCAGATCTGTGACTGGGGGTGAGTGTTTGAAAAGTTTCAGCACTCCGTCCATCATCTCCTTGTGTTTGCTTTGTTCGCCCTAAGTTGGCAGGGTATGCCCAGACGTGGGTCCCTTGCTCACGTTGCCACTGGATTCAAGCTAGCCTGGCTGATGAGGGCTGTTAGCCCGAAACCAGTGCCAGGATGCTTGATTCCGGTCCAGGGAAGACATGGCTTGGAAGTTCGGTCTGGACTGTTCCCATGAGTCACAGGGTCAAGACTGATTTGCATATAGCTGGGCCTGAACTGGGGTGGCAAAGTGAGCTAAAGAATAATGATGGATTCAACCCAGATCTGTGACTTGGGGTGAGTGTTTGAAAAGTTTCAGCACTCCGTCCATCATCTCCTTGTGTTTGCTTTGTTCGCCCTAAGTTGGCAGGGTATGCCCAGACCCAGACGTGGGTCCCTTGCTCTCTTTGCCACTGGATTCAAGCTAGCCTGGCTGATGAGGGCTGTTAGCCCGAAACCGGTGCCAGGATGCTTAATTCCGGTCCAGGGAAGACATGGCTTGGCAGTTCGGTCTGGACTGTTTCCATGAGGCACAGGGTCAAGATTGATTTGAATATAGCTGTGTCTGAACTGGGGTGGCAAAGTGAGCTAAAGAATGGTGATGGATTCACCCAAGATCTGTGACTGGGGGTGAGTGTTTGAAAAGTTTCAGCACTCCGTCCATCATCTCCTTGTGTTTGCTTTGTTCGCCCTAAGTTGGCAGGGTATGCCCAGACGTGGGTCCCTTGCTCACTTTGCCACTGGATTCAAGCTAGCCTAGCTGATGAGGGCTGTTAGCCCGAAACCGGTCCCAGGATTCTTGATTCCGGTCCAGGGAAGACATGGCTTGGCAGTTCGGTCTGGACTGTTCCCATGAGGCACAGGGTCAAGACTGATTTGCATATAGCTGTGTCTGAACTGGGGTGGCAAAGTGAGCTAAAGAATGATGATGGATTCAACCCAGATCTGTGACTTTTGGTGAGTGTTTGAAAAGTTTCAGCACTCCGTCCATCATCTCCTTGTGTTTGCTTTGTTCGCCCTAAGTTGGCAGGGTGTGCCCAGACGTGGGTCCCTTGCTCACTTTGCCATTGGATTCAAGCTCGCCTGGCTGATGAGGGCTGTTAGCCCGAAACCGGTCCCAGGATGCTTGATTCCGGTCCAGGGAAGACATGGCTTGGCAGTTTGGTGTGGACTGTTCACATGAGGCACAGGGTCAAGACTGATTTGCATATAGCTGTATCTGAACTGGGGTGGCAAATTGAGCTAAAGAATGATGATGGATTCAACCCAGATCTGTGACTGGGGGTGAGTGTTTGAAAAGTTTCAGCACTCCGTCCATCGTCTCCTTGTGTTTGCTTTGTTCGCCCTAAGTTGGCAGGGTATGCCCAGAAGTGGGTCCCTTGCTCACTTTGCAACTGGATTCAAGCTAGCCTAGCTGATGAGAGCTGTTAGCCCGAAACCGGTCCCAGGATTCTTGATTCCGGTCCAGGGAAGACATGGCTTGGAAGTTCGGTCTGGACTGTTCCCATGAGGCACAGGGTCAAGACTGATTTGTATATAGCTGTGTCTGAACTGGGGTGGCAAAGTGAGCTAAAGAATAATGATGGATTCAACCCAGATCTGTGACTGGGGGTGAGTGTTTGAAAAGTTTCATCACTCCATCCATCATCTCCTTGTGTTTGCTTTGTTCCCACTAAGTTGGCAGGGTATGCCCAGACGTGGGTCCCTTGCTCACTTTGCCATTGGATTCAAGCTAGCCTGGCTGATGAGGGCTGTTAGCCCGAAACCGGTCCCAGGATTCTTGATTCCGGTCCAGGGAAGACATGGCTTGGCAGTTCGGTCTGGACTGTTCCCATGAGGCACAGGGTCAAGACTGATTTGCATATAGCTGTGTCTGTACTGGGGTTTCAAAGTGAGCAAAAGAATGATGATGGATTCAACCCAGATCTGTGACTTGGGGTGAGTGTTTGAAAAGTTTCAGCACTCCGTCCATCATCTCCTTGTGTTTGCTTTGTTCGCCCTAAGTTGGCAGGGTATGCCCAGACCCAGACGTGGGTCCCTTGCTCTCTTTGCCACTGGATTCAAGCTAGCCTGGCTGATGAGGGCTGTTAGCCCGAAACCGGTGCCAGGATGCTTAATTCCGGTCCAGGGAAGACATGGCTTGGCAGTTCGGTCTGGACTGTTTCCATGAGGCACAGGGTCAAGATTGATTTGAATATAGCTGTGTCTGAACTGGGGTGGCAAAGTGAGCTAAAGAATGGTGATGGATTCACCCAAGATCTGTGACTGGGGGTGAGTGTTTGAAAAGTTTCAGCACTCCGTCCATCATCTCCTTGTGTTTGCTTTGTTCGCCCTAAGTTGGCAGGGTATGCCCAGACGTGGGTCCCTTGCTCACTTTGCCACTGGATTCAAGCTAGCCTAGCTGATGAGGGCTGTTAGCCCGAAACCGGTCCCAGGATTCTTGATTCCGGTCCAGGGAAGACATGGCTTGGCAGTTCGGTCTGGACTGTTCCCATGAGGCACAGGGTCAAGACTGATTTGCATATAGCTGTGTCTGAACTGGGGTGGCAAAGTGAGCTAAAGAATGATGATGGATTCAACCCAGATCTGTGACTTTTGGTGAGTGTTTGAAAAGTTTCAGCACTCCGTCCATCATCTCCTTGTGTTTGCTTTGTTCGCCCTAAGTTGGCAGGGTGTGCCCAGACGTGGGTCCCTTGCTCACTTTGCCATTGGATTCAAGCTCGCCTGGCTGATGAGGGCTGTTAGCCCGAAACCGGTCCCAGGATGCTTGATTCCGGTCCGGGGAAGACATGGCTTGGCAGTTTGGTGTGGACTGTTCACATGAGGCACAGGGTCAAGACTGATTTGCATATAGCTGTATCTGAACTGGGGTGGCAAATTGAGCTAAAGAATGATGATGGATTCAACCCAGATCTGTGACTGGGGGTGAGTGTTTGAAAAGTTTCAGCACTCCGTCCATCATCTCCTTGTGTTTGCTTTGTTCGCCCTAAGTTGGCAGGGTATGCCCAGACGTGGGTCCCTTGCTCACGTTGCCACTGGATTCAAGCTAGCCTGGCTGATGAGGGCTGTTAGCCCGAAACCAGTGCCAGGATGCTTGATTCCGGTCCAGGGAAGACATGGCTTGGAAGTTCGGTCTGGACTGTTCCCATGAGTCACAGGGTCAAGACTGATTTGCATATAGCTGGGCCTGAACTGGGGTGGCAAAGTGAGCTAAAGAATAATGATGGATTCAACCCAGATCTGTGACTTGGGGTGAGTGTTTGAAAAGTTTCAGCACTCCGTCCATCATCTCCTTGTGTTTGCTTTGTTCGCCCTAAGTTGGCAGGGTATGCCCAGACCCAGACGTGGGTCCCTTGCTCTCTTTGCCACTGGATTCAAGCTAGCCTGGCTGATGAGGGCTGTTAGCCCGAAACCGGTGCCAGGATGCTTAATTCCGGTCCAGGGAAGACATGGCTTGGCAGTTCGGTCTGGACTGTTTCCATGAGGCACAGGGTCAAGATTGATTTGAATATAGCTGTGTCTGAACTGGGGTGGCAAAGTGAGCTAAAGAATGGTGATGGATTCACCCAAGATCTGTGACTGGGGGTGAGTGTTTGAAAAGTTTCAGCACTCCGTCCATCATCTCCTTGTGTTTGCTTTGTTCGCCCTAAGTTGGCAGGGTATGCCCAGACGTGGGTCCCTTGCTCACTTTGCCACTGGATTCAAGCTAGCCTAGCTGATGAGGGCTGTTAGCCCGAAACC